>NW_022046902.1:0-14504 GCF_001654015.2 Drosophila navojoa
TATTATTATTATTATTATTATTATTATTATTATTATTAATATTATTATTATTATTTATTATTTGTTATTTATTATTTATTATTTATTATTTAATATTTTTTATTTATTATTTATTTTTATTATTATGATTATTATTATTATTATGATTATTATTATTATATTATTATTAATATCATTATTAATATTATTATTATTATTTATTAATATAAATTTTATAAGTACTATTTTTTTATTGTTGTCATTATTAGTATTATTAATATTTTTATTTATATTTATTTTTTATTAATATTATATTAGTATTAGTATTAGTATTAGCATTAGTTTATGCAGTTAATAACTCATGAATCTGTTAATTAATTATATTTGTTAACCTAATTGGAAAGTAAAGCTTCAAGCTTTCGTTTGATACACACACACAGAGACACACACACACTCACACAGACACACACACACACAGATGATTACATGCGAGTCGTGCAGCTTCTGGCAACTGACAGCATATGAAATTCCGAAATTTAATCATCACCTGCACTCTCGCTGCTCACCTGTGCATATGCATACACACACCTGTGTGTATATGTGTGTGTGTATGTTTGCCTGCCTCAAAGCTGAATTTGCAAATATACAGTATTTAGCTTATTGCCAGCTCACAATTAGTAAGGCCAGCGAGTGAGCTGCTTACGGAGGGAGCCGCCTGCTAGACTGCACCGCGCATTCATAACAAATCCACTAACTGGGCCAATACGCTGCGTATACACAATGCGCTCTGTGTGCAGCAGCGCGCTGGCGGCGTTTCCGCGGTGTGTGTATCCGTTTCGGCTTCCCCTAAAAGTATGCTATGCGTTTATTGTGTGCCAGCTACTACTAGATACTAATCAGAGGAGAAACACAAAGAGAGCCCAAGCATGAATGGGAGAGGCAGATGGTGCATGTGTGTGTGTGTGTGTGTGTGTGTGCAAAAGACTTTGATGACTAATTGCATAAACTGAAGCGAAAACAATTGTCAACGTTGTTTAAAATAAATAAATATACCCCAAGCTGATTCACATGGATTGTAAAAAAGGGAACTCAAATAGAATTGAATTTCTGCACGGCTTTTGCGTCATGCACAAATACAAATACAAATACAAATGAGAAGCAAAAGCAACATCTGTAAATGTGTATAATATACGAGTTGATGATTGATTTTTAATTGTAATTCCATACGAATGAATTTCCATGTCAAATAACTATTTGGCAATACAAATATTGAAATACTCTCAGCATTTTGTTGCTGCTGAAGAGCTTATGAGGATAGCCTTTAGGTCAGATCAAATAACATGTTCATTCAAGTTTATATTGAACTTGTTTTTGCTTGATAAAATATATATTTATGGATTATTGTCCTGCTACCTTTTTGGCAACTTAATCTTAAGAGAAAGTATTTTATTTATTAGAGGAAAACAAATTGTAGTTAGGAAACTCTCCTGAACGGTTTAAGTGTGGCAGCTAAGTATGTGTGACAAGTCAATATGTAAAGGTCGAATCCGCCCAACTTAGCTATCAGTTTTATTGGCCTTTACACAAAAACATATCTGAACTGTGATAAGATTAAGTATTTTTCGGCTTGTGCATATATTAATATGTTGTTATTAGCTGTGGAAGTGATGTAATTGTTATCCAGGCTATCTCATGCGTAATCAAGGGATGGCTAGCTTCATGCAGAGCAGACGATATGACTGCAGCGTGGGACTCTGATGCCTTCGAGCTATTGAGGTGTTTATAGTTAAACGCGCCAAGCTTGGTAAATTATATGAATTTCTTGAAAAATCTGTCAATGCCAATAACAATATGTATTATCGACTCAAAACACGCATAATTCAGCGACATTTTCCTTCGCCTCTCCCGCTCACTCTCGCTCATCTCAATGATAAACTAGCTAATACCCTCTGCGGATAATTAATGTATGCATCTCAGAGAAACAAAGCTCTCGAATGCGTCGCTACAATTAGCTGATTGGACTTTGACCAGGAGGCATTCCGCAACTCGCTTCCCAGTTCACACTTCACGCTTCCCGGTCGCCTCAATTCATTCATATAGAGCCGTGGGGCGATAAAGCTTATCGCAGTCATTACGTAGCCACTGCTCTGACGAACTTTGATCGCCTGTGTAAAATGTTGAATGTCGTTTAGTATGCGCTCAGTCGCTTTGTCCAACCGGTTTCCGTTCATAAACTTGAGCTTTTGCCCCGACAGGGCTCAAGCTAAGCTCGCACAGTCGAGAGAGAGAGAGAGAGGAAGAGAGAGAGAGAGAGAGATAGATCTTTGGGTACGTTTATTAATATATAGCACAGTATGCACTTGAGATCGACTGATTGGATTCGAGCTTGACTTGCTCAGTGCACAAGCTAATAGTCGACTATTATAGCTGGAGATGACTGAGGAATAGCTGCGACAATTAGCTTCATGACTGTTAGAGGCTAAGCAGTTAGGCTTATATCCACATGCATAAATATTAATGATTGATGCTCTCTTATAAACAATTAAATAACAAATTATGGTTAAGGCTCTACAGCAGTGCTGACATTTTTTCCACAGCACAAAAAGCTAGATCTAGCTGGAAAGGCAAAAATCGTGAATCGGGATCTCGACACATTTTTGCAGGTTTTATGTGAGGCATGCATATACAAATTTATGCATTTTATTAATTTTGTGATTTCTATTAAATAATATAGTTATATACATACAAAAAAAAAAAAAAAAAAAAAAAAAATAATAATAATAATAATTAAATTTAAAGAAAAAAAAATATATATATGTATATATAAATAAAGATATAACTCAAGATATTTTCCCGCAATCGAACTTTGGAATAAAAGCCAGATCTGACGGGATAAATGCTGAAATGGCATCAGTGCTCTACAGGGTCTAAGCCGTTAGAGTAATTCCAGTCAAAGATCGTCGCAGTCACAAAAAATACTTTATTATTACGTCGTACGTGGTTTATATAGACTTATCGTTTTTCAAGCTTCGCCCTCTGTCTCTCTCTCTCTCTCTCTCGCTCTGTCTCTCTCTCTCTCTTTTGCTGCATTTTTAGTTTTAAGTGTTTGCTCGCGAAACCACTGCGAAAAGCATTAATTGCTCTCGTTGTAAACTTATTACGAAATGCCCAAGTCATATTAAATAACATCAGGAACAGCTGATAATAATGAAAACAGTCGAGCTAGCATAAATAGCAATTTTAATGAACTGTGTAACTGTAGATCAGCACTGAGTGTGAAAAACGTATGAGAAGTCCGCTGACGCTGCAATTGAACCACCGAGGCCTTTGTGTGTGTGTGTGTGTGGGTATAGGTTTGTCGTGATAATTGATAATCAGCTAACTGCTATTAGTTATCAGTTTATTTTAGAGCATTCCGTTGCTGTTACTAAATGGATCGGTTGTATATATGTACATATGTATGTCTGTACATATATTGATATATCGATAATGCAATAAGCGCTAAAAAAAAAAAAACATTATGGACAGCAGCCAGATAAGATAAGCAAACAGCTTATGGAAAAGTCAGATACATAAGCCCAGGCACACACACATATGTGGCATATACGGTCATACTTTGTATATCGGCACATATCGAGATATGTGTGCCTTGGAGCGTGTTAATTCCCTGTAAATCAGTCGTCAGACGTCGACATTACCCTTTGCCCGCATGCTCCAATGTTGCAAAATTTGCAGCGAACGTAAAGAGAGAATTATGTCACTGTGCTGATTACACTTGGCCGAAATGCCGGCGCGACGGCACAGTGTCCCAAAGAGCTGACAATTGTTATCATATCTGCTCCATGCAGCTTTAAGTTGTTGATAAGAAATGTCTTCAGTTCAAGCGAAAGTGTGCAAAAAGAAAATACATAAATATAATTTTGTGCAGAATTACAATTAAAAGAGCTATCGATAGCTGTGCACAGCGATAGCAATCAGTAAACTTATCGATAGCATATAATTGCATATACTCTGCATGTATGTGTGTATATGTGTATGTATGTATATTTGTATATATCTCTTATCTCTTATTGCAGCTGCTAAGCAGTAGTTACATGTACATGTATGTGTGTATGTATGTGGTCTGATACCGTCGGCAAATTGTAGATATTTCGCACAGCGCTCGCAACGCCACGCCCCACTGTACACAATCGAATCGCAGTTGCTCGCGCTTTTGAACGCCAGCCGCTCTCATTCACTCGTAGCAACGCGCGCTGTACGGAGGCAACGGAAGCCACAGCAGCACACATAGGTAGTAGTAGTAGCTCCACCAACTACCGATCGCATACTCAACTCGACTCAGACTGCAGAGACAGCCGACATGAACAAATACGCTCTGATCGCCGTGTGCCTGCTGGCCGCCTTGGGCGCCCTGCTGCTGGAGGCGCGCGCCAGTCCCAGTCCACAGAAGCTGACCTCAAGCCAGCTGGAGAGCGTCTCGGCGCAGTTTCTGCCGCCCGAGTTCCGCAACACGAATGTCAGCATGGGTGAGTGCAGGTGACATAACGAATGGGCAATGGCTAATGATTTGGCTTTGCTTCCCTTTGGCAGATGATATTAAGCGCGTCTATCGCGAGAAGTGCAAGAAGGCGACTGGCAAGGACAATGCGACGCTGTACAAGGATATCGAGGATGCGGCCGGCAAGCTGGGCGCCTGCCTGAGCGGGCTGGCCAATCTGACGGCCCTGCAGGCCGAGATGGAGGCAGCCCGTCCGATCGGCGAGCTGGACACCGTCTTTCACAAGTACTGCCAGCGGGCGCCCGAGGCCGAGGGCTGTGTGCGCGAGTTCAACGAGAAGGTGAAGCCCTGCCTGAACACCGAGGAGCTGCGTCAGCAGGCCACCATGATGCGTCTGGGCTCTTCACTGCTGAACTTCGCCTGCTCTCGCGGCGGCGATCAGATTGCCCTGTTTGTGGCCGAGCAGGGGCCAGAGTGCCTGGAGGCGAACAGGGAGAGCATCAGCAACTGCCTGAACAGATCATTCCATCAGTATATACCCAAGGACGGCCAGGTGCCCGATCTGATGAGCCGGCCCGAGCTGCTCTTCTCGCCCACACACTGCGTCGACCTGCAGAGCTTCGAGGCCTGTGTGCTGCATCATCTGGAGCAGTGTGCCGAGATCACGCCCGCCAACATTGTCCAGTCGATCTTTCGCTTCGTGAAGAACGAGACCGACTGCAAGGCCTGGATGGACGCCCGTGCCAACGAGCGCCCCATTCTGCTGGCCAGCAGCAATCACACTGGGGACGGGGCCGGCACCCTCTCCGCCACCCTCAGCGGCACCCTGGCCCTCACGCTGGGCGCCCTCCTGCTGCGCAACTAGGCTATCACAACTAGAATTCATCGTGGCTTTGATAAAGTGTTTAAAGTATTCCTTATTTCCATTGATAATCATATAAATATATATCATTAATTTTTTTTTTCTTATCTGGAGTAATGAGAGTAGTGATAACGTTTCCAGCGAGCATATTTATTTATACATTTTTTTTGTTTTTGTTTTTTTTTTTTATTATTTTGTTTTGTTTGAATGCTTATGTGCGGTACTTTGTAATTTAATGACAACTTTATTTATTGCCTATAATAAACAAACAATTACGATATGTGAAGCAACCGTTCTGCCTTTCGACCCATGCCAACGATATCCCAGACTTGCGGTAAGCTGTGTTGGGGCAATCGTCTCCATAATAGCCGTGATCGAACGATCGCTTCATCATCAGCAAATACATCGGACGTAAATATGAATTTGATGTATATAAATAATTTACGCTATTAACCGGAAGGTTTTCTTCTTATCAAATCGAGGCACTTTTATTTTCACCAAATTATATATGGTTGGGTAATAAAGTATGGCTCACATGCTGGGCTAAGAATAAAATTAAAATGATGGGGTATATGAATTACTTCATTCAGAAAAGTTACTTAATAAAACTTGAATTTGTATGCTTTCCTAAACGAGTTTTCTGTTACGTTTTGGAGCAGCTTTATTGAGTTTTACGCTACCTCCCGACTCGTAAGACTGCAGTCAAATCGTTGCATACTTTTGAGCTGCTCGCTTAAATCGAATGAAACTATTAAAAGTTCAGCGCAATATACCCCTTTGCGTGAATCGAGACTGTAATGGGTATATATGATAGTCGTACCTCTGCTCTTGCTATGAGTAGTACCTGGCGGTAATCAGACAACATATTTCTAAATGTTTTAGAGAGGAGTCGCTGGCACTTTGACGGGGAATATCCCATTCCATATTGATGAGAGTTCTTATAAATATAGACTAGCGCTGTATTTATATTAGAAAAGAGACGCAAAATAAAGATACGCTAATAACTTTCGGCTTTCAGTTCCTTCTATCTTCTAGATAAATTATAACAAAATATGCAAAAATTAGAGCATTACTTGAATTAAATGATAAAAATAATGCAAAATTTTTAGGCATGCCTCAGCGTTAATTAAATATTTGTATAAATATATACATATTTATATACATTTATAGAGGAGTAAGCTAGCTAGCTTTAGCCCAATTACTCATGCGCCCCATAATGACCGAAACATGTACATATATATGTATGTACGAGTAGTACTAGGTAGGGTCATATGAATACAGTCAGTAACATTAATATTCGATTTTTTTTTTTCAACTTCAAACGCCTATAAAACATATAATATATATTTATATAAAAAAAAATTAAATTTATATAATTTAAATTTATATAATTAAATTTATATATATAATAAAATATAATTGAAATTAAATTAAAAAAGTTTAAATGCTGAATTATAAATAAAAAATAGCCTTTCCAATGATGAATATATCACTATAGAATATTTAACATAATTGACAAAAATTATTTATAAACCGGAAAAAAGTTGAAAAAATCGAATATTGATGTTACTCACTGTATATATATATATATACAAATATCAAGTCTCTGGTTGCCTATAGAAGAATAACAAAGCAACTATACTTTTTTTTTCCAGTGTGAATGAGTATAGCAACAGATAGATAAAAGATATTTCTTTGGCTTGTCATTAGATTGAGCTGTATTATGTACATTAATTATAAAGTATATACATATATATAAATAATAAGTATGTATTTCAAAGAAGCCTTGAAATAGAGCTGACGTTGGAAGAGTTTGATATTTATCTCACTCTCATCATGCTCTCAATAAATATTGCACAACTCCTAGTCATGTTCAGGCTAGCTCCGTCCATGGCAGCTAATCGTGCGATTTGTTAAGGCGCCTGAGTATATTTCAGAGAAATACGTTGGATTATGATTATTACAAAAATAAATATGAGCAACTAACGGTACGGGCACAGAGCTAGACAGACCTGTGTGTGTGTGTAACTACTAGGGGGAAAAAAATAGAGGACTTAAACTATTCGAATCAACAGTTAATTTGCGGTGTGTGTTTGCTCCAGCACTTGGTGCTGCTCTTGCGCCTGCTCCAGATCTGTTTCCTGCTCCGGCAGCTCGTCGAGCGTGTTCTGATCCTCGTCCATGTTGGCTACCTGCTCCTGCACATCGTTCAGGTGCAGCCAGGCATACTCGACGGCCGTACGCAGCTGACTGGCATACTTCCAAACGCTGCGGTCCTCCACCACCTCGGACATGTTGTACTTGAGGTCCGGCTCGCGATAGTGCTGCATCTGGGCCAGCTGAGTGCTCAAGGTGTGCTGACTGCAACCGCCCGGCAGCCACTTGAGTGTGAAGTGATTGTGCAGGGTCACCGAGTAGCGAGTGTTGTGAAAGCACTTGGTCGCCCGATTGGGCAGCGAATAGTTGCGATGGCGCAGCGTGTGCTGCAGCACATAGAGCTCGTCGGCCTCCAGCTGCTCGTGGTTGAGCGCCTCGGGCACCGTCTTGATGAAGTACGTATTGATGAAGCACAGCGAGACATGGCCGTTCGGGCACTTGGCCCTCGTCTCGATCGCGTCGGCGTCGATAACGTCTTGCCAGCTGTTGAGCGTGCCCAACGGCATGATCACCTCGTCGATGTCCACATTGAGCATATAGTCGTGCCGGTACATGTTCCTGTAGAAGCAGTCGTTGTAGGGTATCAGCTCGTTGAGCCGCTTGATGAGGCGACGGTGCTGCAGCAGCTGGTGCTGATAGTGACGCAGACGCGGCATGCCGTTGGCCATTGTCAGGGGACGCAGCTCGAGGAATTCGATGCGCTGATAGTAGTCCAGGACCCGCTGCACCGCCGGATGCACATCGTAGATGTAGGCGTAGATGCGCGAGGCGCCCAGCAGGCGCTGCAATTCGAACCACTCGATCAGACGCGCCGACAGATCCACGTAGGGGAAGTCGAAGGCCTTGACGCAAACGCCAAAGTTCAATTTGACGCCGCCCGATGCTGCACTGGGCGTGGCGCTGGATTTCGCCCGGGAGGGGGCCTTCGGCTTGGCTGTGGTATTGGCGACCGGAGCCCGATCGTAGTGGACGCGCAGCGAGTTGCCAGCGCGGTCGCACCTGTTGCTGACCAGGGAGACTACGCGCGGCGTGGCGCCCTTCAGCTGGAGCGGCAGCTCGGGCACGGGACAGCTGAGCAGATGCGGGTAGCTGAGCAGCGGCGTATGGCCCCAGGCATAGACCCACACGCTGAGGTACTCGCTGACCCGCGTCATAATCGGCTCCCTGTGGCCGGCGTACCACAGCTGGCAGTGCGTGGGCGGGAACGTGGCGTTGATTTGATTCGCCGTGGCCAGAATGCGCACCACGCCCAATGGCAGCTTGAGGCCCGGCCGCATGTCCATGTAGGCGGCGTAAAGGCGGAACGTCACGTTCGCATTGATGAACGTCTGCCAGTAGGTGTTGTGGAGCTGCAGCTCCAGCGGATCCGGATACTGGGCGCATGTGCTACTCTTGCGGTATCTATGCGGCTTGGCGTAGCGCGTCCAGAAGCCATAGTCCACCTCGGGCAGCTCGTATTCCAGCTGGCGAACCAGCTCCTCATCGAACGGCTCTTCGATCACCTCGATGGGCGAGGCGAGAGCCGACGACGGCTTCGGTGGTTGCACCCGTTCCACTTTCTGTGGCAGCTGCCTCCGCGGGCTCACATTCGTGCTATGCAGCGTCGTCAGCAGCAGCAGCAGCATGAATATGAGAGACACAGCCAGCACCGTCAGCTTGACGAAACTACTTCTACCTCTTGTTGTCATTGCGGCCAAACTAATTGTGGCATTCATAACGCCGACCGACGAGCCCGACACTCGTTCGCTTTATCTATCGAACTCAACGAACTTAGCCAAGTGCCGAAGCGTTTCCTGCCCGAGTTTTTATCACCGTTGTGCTAACTGCCGTGCTAATGTGCTGCCTAATTAGACTGTTTCAGCAAAAGTCTAATTGCAGCATGACAAATGCGCGTATGACTCGGCAAATAGTAAGGACTCTCCACAAATACACATATGAGAAATACAATATATTAATTGAAACTTGGTAATTCGTGGCTAATGATAGGTGTCTCACACAAGGTTTCGTTGCCAGCTTCTGCAACAGCTTTTCAAACTATCATTAAAGATAATTGTCTTCTTCAGGCCAACTGTTTCAAGATTCTCTGCGTATCTCCCTTTGCGCATGATGAAGGTTTTACCCTTGACCTCCTCGGGCAGTTTAATGAAGTTCAGGCCGAGAAGAAGTACGCTTGCCTAGGGCCAGCTTTTAAATGAAGACTAAATAGCGCTCCACTCGGCTAGTTAATCTTTATAAATTTATGAATATATTTAGATATATTTCTACTACATATGTATATTATTAAGTTTTTGAAATTATTATTTAAATTGTTTTCAATTAACATTCAAAATTCAAGTTTTTAATTTAAAAAATAAAAAATATGATAAATATAAAATAGTTATTTTTTATTAATAACTTTGGAATTTGTTTAGTAAATTTATACTTAAACATTCATTCAAAAAATTCAAAATATTTTATATATATATACTATATATATTTATAAAATATATATCTTATTTTTCAATTTTCATATAAGAACTTTTAATTTTTTAAATAAAAAATATATAAAAAATTAAGTATTTGTTTAATTTAAATCTTTTAAATTCGTAAAAAACATATTTTACGCACACTCTTATATACTGTATATATTCAACCAATTTAAAATATTTTATATTTTCTTTTCTTTAAATCTAAATCAAACATTTTTTTTATTTTTTATTTAAAAATATAATTTTTTTGTTTAGTTGTTTCTATAAATTTGTTGACAAAAATATATATGTGTTAACAATAAAATTAGAAAATGAATATAAAATAATATAAATATTTTGTAAAGTCTTAAAATACGAAAAATAATAAATTAACAATATTATTAGATTTTTTTTTTTTTTTCATTCAAGCAAATTTTCAATTCAATACAAATTATGTTCATTTTATTTGTAGACTTTTTAAGACTATTATATAACATGCTTGCCCTGCTTCGAAATGAATAAACATAAACAACACATTCGACAAAAATAAACAATTGATGATAAAAATAAATACAATTATAATATATATTATATGTATTTCAATCAAATTTTTTGGTGTGAGCCGCATTTACAATGTTTGATAAGTCTGGTTCGTGTGTTGAAAATTTCAACTTATCTGGAACTTGACAATCTATCGATCACATCGATCAAGCACTAATTGCCAAATGAACAGTGCGCAATGCCCTACTCCAGAGCCAGCAGCAACAGCAACGAATTTCAGTGCACAGCTGACGCAGTTAATAGATAATGCAGTATTATTATTATTAGCATTTAATTAATTAGCGATATGCGTGAAGGGAGAAATGCTCTTGCCCGTGCTGTATTCAATTAGGCGTGACCTCGTTGTGGTGTCTCCAAGGGCCAATGAAAGGAGCAAAAACTTTTTCCAGTGCATCATTAAAATATGTAACTGCATTAGTAAGAACATGGCATTGCTTTCAAATGTGTGTATTTGAAGCACATTGTGTGTGTAACACTCCTATAGATAGATAGAGAGACAGTTTTGGAGTGGTCTTCCATACAGCGGATGACCAGACAACTGTAGTGGATCGAATTCAATGTTCTCTCTCACTCACTTATCTACGGAATATCAGTCAATCATTTAATGATTTTCGATTAGCTTTAAATATTACGTTCTATGCTCAATTGGGAATATTTGGTCATTGGGCTTGATAAGATAACTCTTATCCAGCAATCGGCTTTTATATTTTGATTCAGTTCAAGCAATTCAACATTTTGTTCTCACAGTCTCTAAAAAGATAGATCCCTGAGCTATTTCCCTTCGCCTTTGCTATACCTACGGTATGCCCTCGATACGTTTAAAGTGCTGATAAGCGGAGGGATCCGATAATGTTATTAAAAATATGAAGCAACGGAACCTCATAGAAGGCGACTTCTTCTAGTTAGTTCCTTTTCTATGTTCCGTGTTAAATAACCAATATTAATGGCGTTTAAAGTGTTGGCAAAAATCTGTGAAGCTATGATTGAATTTTTAATTTACGAATTTTCAATTTACACAAGCGAAAAAAATATGCATAAAAAATACAAGTGCTTTCAAATCAAATTTGAATGCGGAATTAGTTTAATTTATGAATTCGACTTTAAATACCAACTTTATATACAATAATTCCTACATTTTCATTCATTAAAGAAATTGCGAAAATTTTGCTTGAATCAGGCTTAGATTCAGTTTAAATGAAGTCAAAAATTAAATTAAATTTTAATAATAATGTTATGTCATAATATTATATCATATAATGAGGCTACCTGCTGAACCGTTTTTCCTTTAATAACTATTATTATTAATATCAACTAAAAGAATATGAAATATGCAACTCTGATAATTGAATTTTAGTTTTCTGCCTTGACTGTCTACAGGGTATTTGCGAGTCGGTGCACGCCTGTGGCACTGCTTTTATTTCTTGTGTTCTTTGTGCTATTATAACTTTTCGCTGCCCTATTTTTACAAGTAATTTAAAAATAATTTGATGATGTCGCTGCCGCTGCCGCTCCTGCTGCTGCTGCTGCTGTGGGGTGGGACGGGGCAGCGTTTGCGCTTGGGATTAACGTTTTTTGCGAGGTCCGAAGTTTGCTTTATTGACATTGTCACCGGGGCTAGCGACAATGGCGGCATACCTGTAAAGCGACCACGGTCCACGCCGGAGACAGCGGCGACAGCGGCAGGATAATAAAATTGTGCAACAACTTTTTAATGAGAAACATTTTTTGCGTATCGCGCGGCCCGTGCGAAGGGTTGAGAACTCATCAGGGCTGGGCGTGGGTGCGGCAAGTGGGCGAATTGTTAACGCTGCCACGAATCTAGGTGCTGTAGCTGTCTCTCTCTCTCTCTATTTCTCTCTCTCTGTTGCTGCCTGTGGCCGTATGCCCCGGATACGGCTACGGATACGGTTGGCAAGCAAGCGAGCAAACTTAAGTTACTCTCGAAATGATGCGGTAATCGCTTAAATGCAATGTAAATTACGCCAAAGAAATGGGGGAATTTCAACAGGGCTTACATTGACTTTGGCCTGGTCACCTCAATGTGCCACTTCAGCAGCATAGTTGTGGTTACAGCTAATGTTAGCTAGAAATCGTCTCTCTCTCTCTGTGAGTATGCGTGTGTGTGTGTGTGTGTGTGAGTAACGGAGCATATTACAGTTTGTTTCTTTGCATTGCTTATCTATCTTCCTGCGAAAAGATAACGATGCCACTAATTGCCGTGCAGCTGCCAATCAATATATTTAATTAAATGTAGAACTGGAGTAGGCTGACCTTAGAGGCAACGCTATCTGCAATATGATCGATCAGTGAGTGGATGCCTCGACTACAGTACTAGCAAAGCTAATACGCTCTATTTTAATGGCAATCAAACGGCATTCCGATTATATTAAAGCAATAAACATTTTGACAGTGTGGTGCGGGTATTGTAAGATCGTGCCGTAGACACCTGTGGCTGTGGCTGTGACTGTGGCTGCTGATGAGCTGCGGCGCCATTAAAAACAGCCACACAATCGATTTTAGTGCCATGGAAAATACGTGGAGCAACAGCAACAACAACAACAACAAGAACATTTGCCACTTGCCAGAGAGTGGAAAAGTTTTATGCCCAGACGATTGACGCGAACATTGGCACATGCACACACACACACACACACACACACACACACACACACACACAGACACACACACCTCGACATCGTCGACATCATAGCCTGCACTGAGCCTGGGCAGGAGCTGGCGCTGGCCCTGTCGCTGATTCTGCTCGGGCTTATGGGCTACAATTAACTATGAAAATTTTACGCCGCACTGCAAAACTGCAAACTTTTTGCCTTAATTGCCCAGAAAAGTAACACAAATGAAAGCCATCGACGCTTAATTACTTTTGCTAAATGGCAGGGATGTTGCCGTTGACTGTGTTACGTAAACAGTGGGCGAAGCGGGGCGTGGCATGCCATGGGATGGCATGGCATGGCGCTGCTGCATTTTTGCCTCTTTCATTCGAATGCTGGCCAAGTGGCAGGGCCAACTTTACAGCATGCGGGCGCAAAGGGCAGGTAGACAGAGCAGAGGCGGGCCAGAGGTGGGCCAGAGTCTGGGCACGCTTTGAATTTGCAGTCAGGCAATTTACTGCATTCAGTTCATGGCATTGGCCATGGCCAAGTCTCCATCTGTTTATACACTCTTGCACGGAATATTATGGAATTTGCGCCTTAGCTGCTTAGCATTGAGGAGCGCGAGCTAATGCGCCTTTTGTCTCCAGTCATTCAAACCGATTTGTGGATCGTCTCGAGAATACGAGAGATATGAAGTAGCTTACCAAAAAACAGACTGAATTCTATGGCCCGTTGCGAGAGCATCGAGTGTTCGCTGTGCCGTGAGCCGAGCTCAGCTGGCGCTCTTTTTTCTCGTGCTTGGCTAAAGTCAGACTGATTGCTGCCAGCATGTGAGCGGCAGAGCACGATTTGACTTTGCTAGACGTCACAATCTGAGAAGTTTTGCCAGCGCTGCTGTGGCAAACTTGGCCGAAAAACTTGCCTGGCACTTGGGCTGCAAGTTTTTGATTAAATGCCTGCCACAAAACGCTATCCACGCACTGGGCCGAAACTTTAGCACCACTCGCAGCCAGAAAATTGTTAATTGAATGCACTTTGGGTGCGCACTGTTTGCCTTTTACCCAAATGAGTGGCCATCTGGCAGCAGTTGGAATTAGCAAACGAAGTGGATTACTTCAAGCTTGCTGCCAGCAAGGAGGCGTGCCACTCCTCGATCGATCTAACAGAAGTGCCAAGAAAACTTTACTTTAGACTGAAAAGCTCCTGACTAAGGCTTGCATAGAGTTGATTGCAGCTGAGTTCAACTGGATGATAATGGGGCTACAATAAAATAACTAAAAAGAAAAAAAAAAAAATTAATACAAAAAAAAAAAAAAAAAAAAAAAAAAAAAAAATTAAATTTAAAAATGTTTAAAAAAAAAAAACGAAAAATGAAAAAAAATACAAAA
>NW_022046903.1:0-14430 GCF_001654015.2 Drosophila navojoa
ACAAAACCATTATACCCTGATTTCCCATTTTCAATGGGTTCAGGGTATAACAACAGCAACAAAACTACAACAAACACACACACACACACACACGTACTCACATACATAGTTAGTTAGTTGTTGAGTTCGTGTGTGTTGCGGACACAGTTCATAAGAAATTTACAAGTGCGCGACGCCTGTTTCCGTTGTTGTTGTTGTTGTTGTTGCTAGTGTTTTTTTTGCTTCTGCCAAGTTCAGAGGTCTTGAACTTTGCAGCTACCAAGGCAACTGGGCAACTGCAGCGCCATTGTCACTTGAACTGGCTCAAAATGTCAACAAGTTGCTCTGCCGTTGCCATAGTTGTTCAGCCTCTTCCAGCAGTTTGTTGTACTTCAAAAGTAGTTTTCCCAGAATGCTCACTTGGTATCTATTGGACTCCGCTGGTTTCAGAGCAGAGGCTTAGCACAAACTTGGGCAGCAAACAGCGAAGTAGCCCATGGCCCAGATATACCCTATAAATAGTAACAGCAGCCAAGCAACCGCTCCAATGGAAAATGATACGATGTAGTAGCTAAAAGGAAAACCTATCGATCCATCCTTCTCTACCTCTCTCACCAGCAATCCTAACGTCCAAAGGGTATCTCGCAGTCATGCACACCCGACTGGCCCACTCTTTCTAGTTATTACTTTGCTCTCTGTTCCTCCTTGAATCCGCAATTCAATCAATTTATCAATCTGTCTCTTGCTGGACTACTCCAATCCATCAATCCTTTCATCAGGGCCAATAAGGCATTTCAATTCATATCGCAAACTAGTTTCATCAATCAGAGAATTGCTCATCGATCACACCCATTCAAGGGTATTTTCACTTCGATAACACTTGTACTTGTGTGCCACATATACATTTTGATTTGATTTCTTTTAATTTACGATTATACGTAATTTATGACAGTTTTATGTGGCTTGGGTTCTTTCCCATTCTGATATATAATATTTTCGGTCTCATTTTTGCCGTTTGAGCTGCGTAAATTTATGAGTTTGGCGCGTTTCCGTTTCCGTTCACAATTAGGCAAGCGAAATAAGCACAAAAAAATGGAAGTCTAAGAGAAATCTAGAACTATGCCATGTAGGAAGAGAGAGAGAGAGAGATTGTGGAAAGAAATGGAGATTGAGAGAAAGAGAGAAATAGATGAATATCATTCTATGAAACTATTTGAGAAAAGCATAGTATGCGATTTATTGAAATTTAAATAATTGAGAAGTGCATAGAAGGGCGCTAATTCCAACAGAAATTCGATTTTAGCAAATCAAATTTCAATTCAATTGTGTGGAAAACAATTCCAATTCACTAATCCCAGAGCTGATGCCAGCAGAAGCGCTAAGTACTTAATCTGTATATATTATTAAAATTATTATTGAAAATCCGTAAGCTTAGCTTTAATTGGTAGAGCTCTAAAGCTAATTCGCGCTAAACAGTTAAATTGTTGCTCAACTCTTTTGGCCCTCCGGCTCTCGCCCATCTCGTGCTGTCCGCCAGCTTATTTATTAATAATGCATGTCACTGCATTTACATAGCCGCGCCCCGAATTGTTTAAAGGCGGCCTCGCCATGGGAGTAGTGGATGATGAGGAGTAGGGGGAGGAGAGGGGGGCGTGTGGCAAACGTTTCGTGGTTAGCGCTTTACACATGGCAAACAAAACGGTTTCACAATTGCAGACAATGTTGCAGAGCTGCCACAAAACAAGACAACAAAACTGATATTCAAATGACATCAAAATAAAACTGGAAACTGCAAAAAATCTACACTCGAAAAAAGAATCTAGGAGAGCCAGCCACAGATAGAGAAGGGAATGCGACCATATTTGTGGACTATGGTAAGTAAGTCTATGTATTGAAGGGAAGAGCTACGGCTGGCAGTAAAATAGGAATAGAAAACGTTTTAAAGATCTTCTGCAATACCTTTTCGATAAGAAGCGTTCTCAGTTTCATAAGAAATATCATAAAAAATATCTCTGTAGTATCTGTAGGAACAGTACTATCTGTAGGAACTGTACTATCTGTAGTATCTATAGGAACTGTACTATCTGTAGTATCTGTCATATCTGTAGTATCTGCCATATCTTTAAGATCTGTAAGATCTGTAGTATCTCTAGTCTCTATAGTATCTGTAAGATCTTTAGTAACTGTAGTATCTATAGGAACTGTACTATCTGTAGTATCTATAGGAACTGTACTATTTGTAGTATCTGTAGTATCTGTAGTATCTATAGGAACTGTACTATCGGTAATATCTGTAGGAACTGTACTATCTGTAGTATCTATAGGAACAGTCCTATCTGTACTATCTGTAGTATCTTTAGTATCTGTAGGCTCTGTAGTATCTGTAGTATCTGTAGCATCTGTAGTATCTTTAGTATCTGTAGGCTTTGTAGTATCTGTAGTATCTGTAATATCTATAGGAACTGTACTATCTGTAGTATCTTTAGTATCTGTAGGCTCTGTAGTATCTGTAGTATCTATAGGAACTTTACTATCTGTAGTATCTGTCATATCTGTAGTATCCGCCATATCTGTAAGATCTGTAATATCGGTAGTATCTGTAGTATGTGTATTATCGGTAGTATCTGTCGTACCTGTAGTATGTGTATTATCGGTAGTATCTGTCGTACCTGTAGGAACTGTACTATCTGTATCTTTATTACTGCAATATCTGTATCTTAACTATCTGTAGTATCTGCCATATCTGTAGTATCTGTACCACCTGTAGTATCTGTAGTGTCTGTCATAGCCTTTACCTACCAGCTATAGACCTGTTCTAAACTGCAATTCCACCTGGTAAACTCTGGCAAATCTCTCAGTGTGATTTCGTTGTGCTGTTCGCTTAGCAAAATGATTTTTAAATTTTGAAATGCTTAATATATATGCTTTAATTGCATATTTTGCGCTTCAATGCAAATGGCCCAGCCGCGATTTATGTGCATCATTGTAGATGTGTCAATGTGTGCGTGTGCGTGTGTGTGTATTTGCATATGTATTTGGCAAAAAGTATGCAACGCATTTCATTTAGATAACCGCAAATATTTACCACAAATGCATTCGCATCACATTTGTAACGTGACAAAATTCCCCTGTGTTAACAGCCATGCCACGCCCTCCACGCCCTCCACTCCCACACTCCCACTCTCACACACACACACACACACTTAACGTGTTAGTAAATTACGCTTGCTTGCCTGTGTGTACGTGTGCGCGTATGTGTGTGTGTGCGCGTGTGTGCAGGTGAGCGCGCGTGTGTTTACAATGTGCACAAAATATTTGTTGCATACTTCTCGGCATAATTTATGCATTTCAATTGGATTTGACGGAGCGCGTCGCAAATGCCGCGGCAAACGCAACTGAATCTGCAGAATTTTTACTGTTGATTCTATTTGCCCCGCCCGAATCTAACGCAAATAATAATTCCATTCGAATTTGATTGTGCGTCCGTCTGCCATTTGCTATTGTGTTTTATCAAATGTAATTCAATTGCTCACGCCTCACATATTGGCATTTATGCATGCATATGCATGTAGTTTCCATAGTCCATGACAGCTATCGATTATTTTTGGCAGTTGGCGATTCGATTTGCAAATTGCAATTGCATTGTCAGTCGCTAATCCGGACATTAATTGCACGGCATATCGACAGCATTCGATTGAGCTCTGTATCTGGAGAGTCGAAACTATTGATTATCAAACGTAAAATCGATAGTTATTGGTGGATTAAAAGATTATTCTACTCACTATATCCTGGGTGATTGAGGTTGAAACTGCAATCGATTGTATTTGCAACAATCTAACATATGTATGTGAACTTTACTATTCGCTCCATTAATCATGCAATGATATTATCAATAGTTAAGCGTAATCGATAATTATCGATAGGCTATTAACATTGTTTAGCTATGCAAGTGCACAATGGAGGTGCGCATACATTTACTTTAAACACATCTGCACAAGTAATTGCCCTTAAATGTCATCGATAGTTATCGATAAGCATTTTCCACTTAATAAATTTATTTTAGCGTTTTTAATAGCATATTCATGATAATCTTACCGATATACTTTAATAAATTTACATGCAGCTCAGCTTAGTGCAACAAAAATATATCGATAGTAATCGATACAGCTTTCTTTTGCGATTTTATCTTAACTTTCTTCCACAAACTAAAGCCGAGCTAGGCGATTCATATTCATCCATAAATTTATTATGTTCTGGGTATATTATAATATATATCGATGCACTGGGATGTAATTTATTGTGCTCTTCAGACCATTAGCGCATTTATGTGGTTGTTATCGAACAGCTGCTTAGCGTTGACTGCGGTGTGGCGCTATGCTCTGCACGATCAGCGACAGCTGCTTGGGGCGCAGGGAGTAGACGTTCAGCTGACGCTTTATTATGCCATAGCTGACCGCATCCTGGAGATTGAGTACCACCTGGCGCTGGAATTCCGGATCGCTGCGTCGCAGACGTGTGGCCAGCGTTGAGATGATTTCCGTGTCGCGCATCGGACGCTGCGTACTCTGCAGAAGCTCCAGGATGATGCGCATCAGATGGCGGACCAGCGGACGCTGCTGTGGCATCCGGCGCAGCTTGTAACCCACCTGCATGTTGCGTTGGCACTAATGGTCGCTAGGCATCGAAGGGAAAAATTTCGAAAAAAAAAAAAAAACTTTTGAGGAAATATTCGAGAGTTGTGTGAGACTCAAAATAATGAGAGTGAGTGAAAATATGAATAGAGCCCGGCAGCTGAGAGCTGCTCGACAGTTGGGGCAAGGCTAACGCGACCCAGCGCCGCCTCATGGCCAATTAATCAAGGCTGCACAGAAAGGGAGAGACGAGCAGGAGAGCCGCATGAACTTGAATAACCTCACGGTATGAAAACGAAACGGCGCGAACAAAGGCGGCCCACGGACAATACAGCCAGCAGCCGGACGAATATGTGCGGGCGCAACAACAACAAGAACAACGAGAACAACGTGAACAACGTGAACAAGCGCGAGCCGCCAGGACATCAAGTGACATTTTGAGCAAAGACAAAAAGTCATTATCAAGGCGACAAGGCAGCAGACAGGACGACAGCCGAGACGAGGACTCCTGCTCGTGCACTGCGCTGTGGCATGTGGAGCACGTGGTTGCGCTGTCGCCATGTTGCTGCCTTTTCCGGCATTTTGTTTACGATTTTTGCCCGCAATGCCCCCATCGTCCCCGCACGCCTCCCCGCCACTTGCACGGATTTCCTTTGGAGCCAAAGTTGGCGTCAGCGATGCCAGTTTTCCCTGAACGATTTGCACTTGTTTGTGCCGCTGGCTGCTTTCTGTTTGAATTTTTCCCCAACTCGATACCCTGTGCGGGCTGTGGAGAAGTGAATGTGACTAATCACATCGAGTAAGCGAAGTCGCTGAGCGACTTTGACTAATGTCATAGGCGAAGTACTATAGGTAATTAACAAACTCGATAATTATCGATTGCTATCCAGGAGAGGCATGCGAATATATGTTAACTAACTCGATAGCTATCGATTGGCACTTAGGAGAGCTAGCCGGCTATATATCCTTTGGATATTAATGCTTACTCACTCACTTACGGTTATCAAACATGTAATCGCATTTCGATAATTATCGATTTGTACTATAAACTTATGCTTCACTTTCTATCGAAAGCACTTAAAGGTGTTTGCTTAAATTCATATAGAGCTTAGACAAGATCTTGAGATGAGTCCCTCATCGATAAATATCGATTACGCTTATCAATCATGGAATCGCATTTCGATAATTATCGATTGGAACTCAAAACTTATGCTTCCCTCTCAATCGAATACACTCAAGGTGTTCGCTTAAATTCATATAGAGCTTAGTCAAAATCTTGAGATAAATACCCAACGATAAATATCGATTTGCACTATATTGCGTCTGTAGGAGGACAGGCATCTCATTCGATATGTTAGCTCAGATCAAGATGACAGTGACTTTGTGACACAGACAAACTTCTGCCTACCCACTATCGATAATTTGATCACTTATCGATAGACATTTGCTTCCATTCACCATTTAGCTAAAGTTGATCAAACAGCTGCTCACCATTGAATATCAAGAGCCCAAAACAATTGGATGCAGAGTACAGGGTATTCCAAGAGCACTCTTCACTAGTTGTACTCCCACTTATTCATTCTTTTCTACCCATTTTTTGTAGAGCAGAACTCTTCTCTCACTGAGGCGTCTCCTTTAAGCCGCCAAGTGCAATTGTCATAAAGTGTCATTGGCTGGCGACGTCGCTGCTGACGCCGACTGCGACTGTGTGTGTGTGTGTGTGTGTGTTGTTGTTGTTGTTGATGCGGTGAATCAACTTAAATGAGTATCCGTAACTGGGAAGAAGCAGAGAGTCAAATAGCTCGCCGGGCTGCCACCCAGCCGACAGGCGAGAGGAAAAGCAATTGGCTTTGTGCGCGATTTAGCTTTGTGTTTTCCCATTGGATGCCCCTGAAAGGAGAGCGGAAAAGAGAAGGAGCACAGCGAACGGTGGAACGGTGGGGACTCAACTGGGAGCTGGGAGCACAATGTCGACCACTCGACGCAACTGGAGCCCGGATCTGTGGCCAGTCGTCGATGAGTCAGTCAGCCTTTTTACAGCTGCCAGACGCAATGAAGCACCTTTTTGGCTCCGGGTCCTTGACGAGCAACAGATTGTGACTAACGCATAGTCGTGGACAAATCTGGATGGATGAAAGCAACCTGGAAGAAAGTTAAGCCGCTTGATGTCTGACAGTTTGCTAAAAAAAATCCAGAGCTGTTAGTGGGAGTTGGTTGACGACCTAGAGAGGGTGGGAGAGAGACAAAGACAGAGAGAGAGAGAGAGAGAGAGAGAGAGAGAGAGACAGCGAGGTATGGAGCGAGAAGGGGAAAGGCAATGGTGAAGTGGGATGGGGGGAATCAAAGCTTGAGAGGGAGTTAAAAAACAGAGGAGAAGAAGGGAGAACAGAGAGAAGGAGAAGAAGGAGAAGAGAGCTAGAGCGAGAGCGAGAGAGAGAAAGAGAAAGGAGAGTGCGAGTGGACACATAAATAAAAGCTCACAGCTCTTCTCGATCAATTAGGGAATACTTATGCATAGCATTAGCCAACACTGGAAAGCATTAGCACACAACGGTACATGTGAAATAACGGTATAAGAGTAAGAGTAGTGCTGAGCCAAGAGAAGGCAAACAGAGAGTCAGGGATCAGTGGAGCAGCTGCAGCGAAAGCTGTGTATTTAGGTGGTTAGATGGGGGGGTGGTGGGTGGGCTGTTGGTGGGTGGTTGCCTCTGGCATTACGGGCTAGTTAGAGCCCAGTTATGCGTCCACGCAGCGGCTGTAAGCGGCTTAAAAGCAAAGCAGGAGCCAAAACGAATTATGCTGCATAGCCGCAGGCAGCCCAGTCACATGCACCAATGCATGCATGCATGCGTCTCTGTGTGTGTGTGTGTGTGTGTGACAGGTAGTTTTTGGCGAGGACAACTGCTGGCATGTGGCCAAAGCAGATGCCAAGCTCGCCGGCGGGCGGTCGGCTGGAGTTGGGTTGCCCAAAGCTCGCGCTGAGCTGCGACCAGATTGAAAGTGACAGCGCGACGGCTGCGAAATGTGTGAAGTGTGCCATGAATGGGCCATCAAACCGAAGAAGAAGAAGCAGCAGCAGCAGCATAAAGAAAAACGAGGCTATGGCCCACCTGCGTGTGTGTGTGTGTGTGTGTGGCTATGTCAATAGGTATACGGCCCGAAATCTGCTTTTGGCAACGGCGCGAATTGAAACGCCAACGCCAAGGCACATGCCGCGCGGCAGCCCAAACAATTGCTGCATAGATGCGCAGAGCCAACAACCAACACCCACAGTAACAACACACACACACATACACAGCTGCCAGGCAGAATGACAAATGCTTTGATGCCGGCAGCAGCCAAAGCTGAAGCTTTCGGTTGGACACTGGCGTCACTTTTGGCTTCTGGACGGCACAGACGGCGACATTGAGCAATTGCTATGCATAAATATTCTCACACTGCACACACACACACACACACACCCACACACTGATACAGCAACCACCTGTCGTTCGCTTTGGGTCTGGCTGTAAGCTGTTTAGCTCATAAACATAAACAAGAGCTGTGCACAAATCAAAACAAGCGCGCGCAACATGTTGCCAGAGTGCATGCGCACTGCTTGCCCAGCAACATTGTTGCTAAGCACGCGAATGTTGCGAGAGCGCGAAAGAGCAAGCACGCTGCACTTGCGCAAAGCAGGCAACACTTGAGGCCAGACTCACAGCATGTATAGAGCAAATGTTGCCAATGATGACGCGTTACACCACGTGCAACATCTATGAGTGAAGTGGGCAAATATACATACATATGTATATGTATGTAGATATGCTAAACTGCATTTATTAAGAGGGGATTTTTTTTTATTTTTAATAAAAATTTCTGTAATTATGTTTAATGTGAGATAGGTGAAACACAAACCTATCTCACATTAAACATAATCCTATGAGCATTGGAATTTAATTTGTATAACATTTTTTTTTATTTTATTTATTTATTTATTTTTATTTTTTTTTTTTTTTTTTAATTTGTATATTTTATTAACAAGCTTACTGCTACCAATTCGGCAACTTAATCTAGTTTTACATTAAAAATAATAACGAAAAATCCTAGATCTAGACTAAGATTACATACATATATATGTGTGTTAATACTACTATATTATTACTATTATTATTATATTAATATATTTTTGTTTCTTGTAATTTTTATATTTTATATATTTTATATATTTATATATTTTATATATATATTTTATTTTTATATTTATTTACATTATTATATTCTTTTGGGTAGGTCTGTTGGCTGGCACTTTTTGAGGCGTCTCTTCCTCGGCTTGGCAGTTAGCCATCTAGCTAATACATTTTCGGTGGCTGTCAAGACGTTTAAGGTAGGACGTCTCCCACCTTTGGGACCTTTAGATCCTTTTCAATGTCTCGAGTCCTCATGTACCATGGAGCATCGCAGATTCGCCTCAGAATCTTTGCTTGGGCGATTTGTATAAAATAAGAAAAGTAAGTTATATTTACATTTAGTTTATATGTAATCACATTTTCCTTTAGGCTTTTGGCTATTATTTTGGTCATGTTTCATATTAAACTCTATCAATAAATGAATTTTTGTTCATTGAGGCTCTGTTCCTCTTCACTCAGTCACTCAGGCTTGAGCTTTACTTATCTTATATAAAGTAGAACTTAAGAACTATTATTTTAAATAGACCAAAATCATTTGATACGACATCAAAGCGAATATTTATCAGCAGTACTCGAATCCAAGTGAAAGATATATAAATCTTTAACATAGGAATCTTATCATCACTATGATTAGACTCAACAGAAGTTGGCAATACTCGACTAGCAGTTATCCTAAATCTCATTAAAATCAAGCAAATGTTTCAGATGCTCCAGCAAATACTTAATACATGTATACATCTACCAATTCTAGCGTGTTTCTATGGTATTTCCATGGTATTTCCATGGAATTCCTTTGCTCGACGTTGCAACTGCATAACATAGCAGTTCATCATTAGTCAAGTCTATACTTGCATGCATATATAAATAGTTGCAGGGGTTAATCAGGTGGATAGGTGTTAGCTGGCTACACCGCAGAGCCATTTGCTGAATTTCACTGTGAATGGCATTTAGCCATAATAACGGTAATTTCACGTACTTAACTGTTTGCACAAATAAATTGGTATTGGATGGCATCGCTTTAATCCGACATAAATGATAAACGAAACATATTACAACGAGTTGCAAAATATACTTATTGACAAATACCCTGTAAATAATGTGAAGCCTGAATGAAAGGGTATGCTGGTTTGTGTTTCAAGTGCATTACACGAAACAGAGGGTAGCTGCTAGTGTATTATATTTAGATAATATAAACTGAGTTAGGGTATGTTGAAATATATTTAAAAAAAAAAAACAAAAAAAAACAGGGTATCTGTACGTTTAAGAATATTGAGTAGTAAGAAATTCATACTAAGAAATTTTAATCTCTATATATAAAGAGCCTTAAGCTTCTGCCATTGGAAAGTAGGGTATATCTCAGTCGAGTATACCCCACGCATGCACACATATATGTAAACGCAAGTGTGTATGTATGCATGTTTTATAAGCGCTGTTCGCATTCGAGGTCCAATAATAATGTTGCACATCATTTGAAAGAATTACGCTTGGAATTTATTTATTTTTCTCTCTCTCTCTGTGTGTGTGTGTGTGTGATGGTGCGTGCGAACGTGAATGTGTGAGTGTACGCGCATTGAATGCCAACGAAATTACAGTATAAAAATGCTGTTTAATTAGCATATGGCAGCAATTAATTAATTTGTAAACCGAATGCAGCAATGCGAACTTTTGAAGGGATGACCAGGGGCTGGCCAGAAGCAGGGGGAGGGGGGAGGGGCGGCCAGGCAAGCAGGCCGTGACATAGACTCCTTATTTTCATACTAAGTCAATCGATTATAATTCAATTGAAATGTAGAGCAGCGCAACGTACAATAATACAAATAGATAAGTCCAAACCCAATGCGAATGCCAAATGACAATCATATTGCTCTACGGGCACCGGCTTCGTGTTGAGCAGCATTTCGTGGGGATTTCTGGTGGGATATTGGACTGAAGTCGCGCTGCAAAATGGGAACAGTAAACAGAGGCAATCCACGCATACCCTGTACGCATACCCTGTAGATGAGAATGAGATAGAATGTAATACAATGAGAATATGTTTGGTGTTTCACTTTTACATAGAGCATACGGAATCTTAATGTTAAGTTTTTAATGATCTTTATTTAAGTCTTTCACATATCGATAACCTATGCAGCGTATATCGATAACTATATGCATGTTTACACTGTAAATTTGAGCATTTAACAATCCTAAGACTTTTATCATTTCAGAAATCATATTGAATGCATCGATAAAAACTATCAGTAATATATCGATAACAGTCTGTGCTTTATGACTATCGTATCAGTAACAAGAGTTAGTTGATGAAAGTTCATCCAAATGCAGACTCGCTCTAATTAGCTTACCAAAAGCGTAAAGTCCCTTCCTCATTTGTGAATTTCATTTTTACAGGGTATATTTAAAAAAAAAAAAAAACCGGAAGCTCAATACATTTGCCATATTTGAGTCGCGCCAGTCAAGCGCCCAAACAGCCCACAATAAATGTTGATTTAATGTACAAAGTAAAATAAACAAAATGAAACAGCTCGTCAAGTGCCGTAGATCGACTAGCAGATATCCTGTAATCGCAATTTCAAGAGTAGAGCAATCGAGATGTAATTGCCTTCCTTTTGCGACTCATCAACTGCTAGCCTATGCCAGAGTACGTAAGTCTGGTATCCATGCATATCCCTCCAGCCAGAGTTCCAGATAGGGCACGCCCAACTATCGAGTATCGATTGCCTGGCATTCAAATTGAAATTAATGAGCGAGAAAGTGCATACACATAAATTTATATGTATTCACATTAATGCTGATTGCTTGGCAAGCAGCAAACAGATAAACGAGACGAAGAGAGGCGAGGCGGGGCGGGGATTGCACAACTGTTGACAACATAATCGACTTGTACTTAACAAAATACGAAAAATAAAAGTCGCAATGTGTTAATTGAATGACGTGTGGCCTGGGCAGGCGAAGTGCGCATTGCCAATGGCGTTAACACTTCAAGTAAATGTTATCGTTATCGCCAACGTCATCGATTTTATACAAACGTAAGCCGTACTGAGCGAATGGCTTTAAAATTGAGCAGAGATTTAAGGCAGCTAATGCACAAACGAGTATGAGGAGGAGAAACAGCAAAGCACGGCCCTCATAGAGCTCTACGAGCGAGATATTGTATAGTGAGTGATACCATAATAATTATAGTACTCTAATATGAAGCTATAAAAGGCGACTCCAAAAGGCGACCAAATTACTAGACTTCCCCTGGGTAGGGAAGGCATGACTGCTTCAGTGTCTTTGTTATGGCAATCTGAGAAACTCTATACAGATTATATTGACATTCAAGGAACTCATTCATATTATGAGTACATTGACGAATACATCTATAAGGTGGGCTCAGTTTTAGCCGTCACAGAACCAGAGTCTACATTTGCTTAGTCTCTCTACTTCTCTGCTCCTATATCTGCCTCTGTGTCTATCTCTCTTTCTGTCTATATGTATCTCTCGACGTGTCTCTCTCTATCTCTCTTTCTGTCTACCTCTCTGTCGTCGTTACTTTCTCTCTCTCTCTTTCTCTCTCTCTCTCGCTCTATCTGCTGCTCTGTCTATCTCTCTTTCTTTCTATGTACCTCTCGTCGTTCCTCTATCTCTCTCTCTCTATCTCGCTCTATCTGCTGCTCTGTCTATCTCTCTTTCTTTCTATGTACCTCTCGTCGTTCCTCTCTCTCTCTTACTCTCGCTCTATGTGTCTCTCTGTCTATCTCTCTTTCTGTCTAAATGTATCTCTCGTCGTTTCTCTCTCTCTCTACCTCTCTTTCTGTCTAACTCACTGTCATCGCTTCTCTCTCTCTCTCTCTCCCTCTCTCTCTCTCTATCTGCTTCTCTGACTATCTCTGTCTATATGTACCTCTCGTCGTTTCTCTCTCTCCCCTCTCTCTCTCTACCACCCTATGATATCATAGTATTAACATTGTCGTACAGAACCTTTAAGATTCTCAAGTTTCGATACAAAACACAAATTTCCAGTTCATTAATGTCTTCAAGGATTCATTTTCTACATTCTGGCAAATTCTCTTAACGTTTCACTCTCTTAAATATTTTTCACACATTTTCGGCCGCGTCATGCCTCGTGCTTTCTAATGGGTATTAGATGGGGCATATTCATTATTCATTATTCAACATTTTTCGTGGCAACAAATCAGAATTCGCTCCACACAAATTAGTCAATTTGATGCTTCGATTGCGCCGCGTGGCACGTGTAGTTAGTGGCGCTTGCCACAGCGACCATGACACAGACCCGAGCGCCAGTGTCCCAGAGCCAGCCCCAAAACTCCGGCCAGAGCCAAGTATTAACAAAATGGATGCCAATGACATATACCATTTCATTTCGATGCTCTGCTCTGCTGCGCTGCGCTGCGCTGTGCTGTGCTGTTGCGACGTCGTGTCAATAAATTTCATTGACATGTCATCAATCTCAATTTGGAAGCAGTTCGTTCTCTGGCGCTGCTGCTGCTCCTGCTGCTCCTGCTGGGACAGAGATTCAGCTCGAAGCGTGTCCTTAGTTTCAGTCGTCGATGAGATTACATCTTGTAAACAGGCTAGAAGCCTTCAGCTTTCGATTCGCAATGTATCAGGTCAGGTTCAATGTTTAACTATTGGAAATGAACAAGTTCCAGTTCCAGTCTGAACTTCTGGTTCCACTGTCAGCTTCAATTTGGTTTCAGCTCCAAATTAATGCTAAGACAGTTGCATAATCCTCCACTTTCAGCTGTAGCTTACATAATTTTTGAGCTGAATCAGCTCCGTTTGCCTTCTAGTTCTAAAAGACAGTTCCGGTACCAGTGCCAGGTCCAGAGTCAGCTCCATTTTCGTTTGTCAGCTCCGGGTTTGATTGTGGTCTTAACTGTTCTTAAGTGCATTGTTTTCAACTGAAGTTTCAGTTCCAGTATTTCCTGCCCTTCAATTTCAATTCAATTTGCTGCTCCCATTTAAGCTCTATGCCCAGTCGTAGCTTGTGTTTCCGATCTAGTTCCATATCCAGCCTCTCTAGTCCCAGTTGAAGCCGCTATTCCAGCTCAAAGTAGTTCCAGCTCTCATGGTTCTCTGCCAGTTGAAGTTGATGTATCTCTCCCAGCTTCAATTTCAACTATACTTTTGCTTTCAATGTCAGTTCCAGTTCCAGTTTCAGTTCTGGCTCTGGCTCTAGTTCCATGAAGTAAGTCTACCAGTTCGAATTAACGGTGCTTATTTCCAGTTCCAGTTCCATATTCCTAATTCCAGATGCCATTCCACCTGCTCCACAGATACTTAAGCTCGTTTAATGTGAATCAATAAATTCTAAATGCACACACACGCACACACACACACACACACACACACAGAGCGAGAGATAAATTTGTTGCATAAAGTACATGAAGTGTCCGCACTGCTGTTGCATGACAGCTACCCGCAATGCCCCTCTATCACCCTGTATAGCCCCCTACACCCCTTACTCCACGTTGACTTGCGCCTGGGGGCGTTTCAAGTTTGCGTTTTGGTTTTGGCCACTTTGCCGTTGCTTTGAATACTTTTTATTTCAATTTCCGCCCACAAAGCCGAGGCAGCAGCAGCAGCAGCAGCGGCAGCAGCAGGAGCAGCAGCAGGAGCAGCAGCAGCAGCAGGAGCAGCAGCAGCAG
>NW_022046907.1:0-14384 GCF_001654015.2 Drosophila navojoa
GCCCCCAGCCACCGGCCTACGTTAAGCGACCCCCCCCCCCCCCCCACTCTCTCTCGATCTCTTTTTCTAGGTAACTTGATTAATTTAGTTTGTGTTTTTGTTTTATAAGTAAAGATGACAAAGTTTTGTTATGAAAATATTTCAAACAATTAGAGACAAACAACACGAAATGCCGCTAGAAAAATGCTAGAGAGGAGCGCGTGACACGAGTGCTTAAGCATTAAATCATGAAAGATTTATAGACCCTAAATATATATATACTTATATATTATAGATGTGTATATTACATATAGATTATAATATCTATATCTAGTATATAATAATATTATATAAATCTATATAGTTTTGGATGAGACAAGTTTTATTAGTATTGGGAGTAGAGGAAAAAATATTAATGCCATATATGTATATAGGCTTTCCATATCTCTCATATAGAATTGCGACTTTTTAAGTATTCAAATTCTCTCGAGTCGTAATTCACAAATTTTGGGGTCATTGACAACAGTTTTGGAGTCACAAGGGCTGAAGCAACCGTTGTCAGACTGTGAACAGTCACATGTCGTGACACCACGTGAGACGCATCCAACTCGACTCAGCTCAGCACAGCTCAGGTTACATGACGAATGCACGGCCAGCCAGCAGCACTCGTTTGACAGGTTCACAATAGACAGCGATGATGAACAGGGTTGGGTTTTCAAGCAGTTGTTGTTATTGTTGTTGTGGTTGGTTCAGAGCATGATGTGGGCAGGCGAGAGGTGAGGGGCGGTGCTCGGTGGGAGGAAATTGAATGAACAAGTGCGCAATATTTAATTTGTATTCAGCCGCATTCTGTTATAGGATATACGATATACGATATATGATATACGATATAGTCCACACCAAATATTATATATGTATATGGGCGATAGCTGACAGATGAGCTTTGCGGCTTTGGGATCTTGGGGAGACAGGAAATGCCAAACAGTGGCGGCTGTTGCAAACGGAAGCCGATTAACAGTTAATTAGAGGAGTATCGCATGGCGAGTGGGAAATGGGAGGCGAGGCCAACCAACTGGGTTGCCTGACTGATTTATCGGCCTTCATATTGATTGATCTCCGTTCGCTTCGTTCACTTTGCAGAGTTGCCCGTGTGGAACTACGATGGCAGCTCCTGCTACCAGGCGGAGGGCAGCAACTCGGACACCTATCTGTATCCGGTGGCCATGTACAAGGATCCGTTCAGACGCGGCAACAACATCCTGGTCATGTGCGACACCTACAAGTACGATGGCACTCCGACGGCGACGAACAAGCGCAAGTCCTGCCTGGAGGTGGTCAACAAGTGCACGGCGGAGGAGCCCTGGTTTGGCATCGAGCAGGAGTACACGTTCCTCGACTTTGACGGCCATCCGCTCGGCTGGCCCAAGAACGGTTTCCCCGGACCCCAGGGCCCCTACTACTGCGGCGTGGGCGCCAACAAGGTGAGGATGTGTGTGTGTGCGTGTGTGCGTGTGCCGGGGACTAACTTTCCATGTCCGTGACAGGTCTATGCCCGCGACATTGTGGATGCGCATTATCGCGCCTGCCTGTACGCCGGCGTCAAGGTGTCCGGCACCAATGCGGAGGTGATGCCCGCCCAGTGGGAGTTCCAGGTGGGCCCCTGTCTGGGCATCTCCATCGGCGACGATCTGTGGATGGCGCGCTTCCTCTTGCATCGCATCTCCGAGGAGTTTGGCGTAAGTTCTCAAGCCACTGCTGCCCGCTCAGTCGGTATAGCCTTATTGTCTCCCCCTCCCTAGATTGTCGCCACTCTGGATCCCAAGCCCATGCCGGGCGACTGGAACGGTGCTGGCGCCCATACCAATGTGTCCACCAAGGCGATGCGCGAAGACGGCGGCCTCCAGGAGATCGAGAAGGCCGTGGCCAAGCTCTCCAAGTGCCACGAGCGTCACATTCGCGCCTACGATCCCAAGCAGGGCCAGGACAACGCCCGCCGTCTGACCGGCAAGCACGAGACGAGCTCGATCAACGACTTCAGCGCTGGCGTCGCCAACCGCGGCTGCAGCATACGCATTCCGCGCGGCGTCCACAGCGACGGCAAGGGCTACTTCGAGGATCGCCGGCCCAGCTCCAATTGCGATCCCTACTCCGTTGTGGAGGCCATATTGCGCACCATCTGCCTGGACGAGTAGAGCAGAGTATATGCACACTTTATAGCTTGGACCTGGACCCGGACCCGCCCACAAATCACGGCGGAGTAACCATATAGACGTAGCCATACACAATCAAAACTATATACCATATACTATATACTATATGTGTAACCAACGTAGCTTTTCCTACCATACGTTTTCTTTTTTTTTTTTTTTTGTCGACTTCTAAATGAATTACCATCTAAGCAGCTGTTAAAGATAACTCGATATATGTTTTTTTTTTGTTTTTTTTTTATTTGTATTTGTTCTTTTGTAATTGTTGAGCATTGTTGTTAGGTTATAGACATTAACGGAACACGTTGAAGAAGAAGAAGAAGAAGTTGAAGAATAATTAGGTTTAAAGCTGTGCGTCGATCGATCAATTATTGCCTGCTCAAGGGCCCGCAAAATTACCAAGTATACCCAAGAAGAAGAAGAAGAAGAAAATAAGAACACCCACCAAGCGCCCCAGACAAGAGGACATACATACATACATACATGTATACCGAAATAGACGAAGATGAAGAAGTAGGAGAAGCAGAAGACGAAGAGGAACAAAAGACGTCAATGGGGAATTAAAGCATAACTATTAATGATATTATTTTAACATTAAATACCACTACATACATACATATAAACACATACAAATTACACAAACACATACATACATACACACATATACTCCCTAGTTAAGTAAAATGCACGAAAATTATTGAAATATTTGCATTTTTATTGAAGGGATCTTGAGAGAATTATTCCGTGAATCAATTTCCAGCTCTACATCAATATCGGCAATTTGAGTCAAACATTGAAATCGAATTTCGCACGGACGCGTCAAGAGCAACAGCTGGCAAACAGGTATTGAAACCTTTTCGGAGATCTATTTTGAAGGTTTTATTTATACCAGTTCGAGCCAGCCATGAGCTCGGCTTCGTGAAACTGATATGATTACAATGAGATTTGCATAAACTAGTTTGCATCTTAATATGATTTCACGACACAAATTATAGTCAGATATTCTAAATACAATAAACGAGTCTTGGGCTCATTATTGATTTATAGCTAAACTTGACTTGAAAGTCTTGTAAATCAAGCAACATTGTGTGCGCAAACGAGTCTGAATATTCTCGTCGGGCATGCCCGACTGGCAAATGCCTTCCACTTGCATTCCATATAACCATCAAGATATCCATTTATATATAGTGATCCCATCCCCAAAAATAATAACGAGACAATCATAGTAATTTTGATTTTTCTACCATTTTATTTACTCGTATTTTTGTATATTCATGTGATTCATACTAAAATGTATACGCATCGTCTGTCCTCAAAGTTTCAGTGTTTTGTAAATTGTGTTTTACGAAGTGTTTGCATTTTGTTGTTTTAACAACGGTCCACAATATGTTTGATTAGTTATATAGCGTATAGCGTATATTCATATAGAGATATAAATATATACCACGGCATCTATGCACATAATATGTTTGCTTTTTTTTTAGTTATGTAAACGAGTACTAAATGTCTTCAACTTTATTCGGTATTTTTTTTTTTCGTTTTTCTTTTGTTTTTGCTTTTCTCTTTATATATAAATTTTGGAACAATTACAACACAATATTTCAATAGTATTCAACTACAAATGTATTTATCATTTACGCTTACTTAAACAAACGTTTTCATTAATTCAAAAATTCACTTCTTAAACATAGCTATTTATTTTTCTCAGTGTATTCTCTGTGTATGCGGTGTCTGTGTGTGTGTGTGTCTATGTGTGTGTGTTTGTGAACATGTGTCTCAAGTAACAATAAACAAAACAAAATTTTATCAAGTTAAAACAAAGGCAGAAAAACAGGAGAACAAAAGTCCATTAAAATTAATCTGTAAGCAATCTGATCATTGTCAATAGTATTTAAATGGAAGCTGATTAATTCGTATAATTCGTATTGTTTTTCTTTATTTCATTTTATATATATATATATATATATATATATATATGTTATATACCATATGTATATCTGTATGTATATGCGCTTGCAAATTAACATTTCGAGTAGTGCTCCTAACTGAACAATAGGTCAGGATCTCAGCGAGAGATCTCAGCTCGACATCTGAATGTTAAAGTTAACAGTTACTGAGTAACAGCAATGCGAGTGACACTGTTAAGTGCTACAGTCTTCGAGGCTTAACATGAGATTGTTAATGCTAACAGTAACTGTTATTTCCATCAATCAGGATAGGCAAAATACTACCCAAAATGGGGCAGTTGACTCAATATACATGTATATGTATATACATATGGTATATATATATGTTTTACAGATATGTTTGTCCTTTATTTATGCAATTTGTTTTCTATGTGAGCTTAACTTGATGTAAAATCTTTTTTTGTGTCAAAAACAATTTGAGTTAAAGTTAAGATTGAACATAAACGTAAAAGTAAAAGTAGAAGCAAAAGCCAAACTTAGTTTTAACAGATATATTACGTACATTTGCAGATCATACACATATCAATTGAATGTACGATAGTTATTGAATACATATGTTTAGATTTATTGTGCGCAATTAACTAATACGTTAAGTTTTTATCGAGATTTACGTGAATATACATACTTAACAGATCATTTACTAAAATGTTGTCCAATTTCATAATGAAATTCGAATTATAGAGAGAGAGAGATAGAGAGAGAGAGAGAGAGAGAGAGAGGAATGTGCACTCTGAAAATACAAACGGCATTTGAATTGAGAATGTTAATACTGAAAAAGGAACTTTAGATGACCTATTGGAATTTGAGCTCTATCGAGCAGCAACGTTAAGTCTCTCTAGCTTTGATTTGGGAAATGTTCTAGTTTGGCACCTTCAATTGTAAATAAATTTTGTGACATTAGTTGAATAGATCTAGAGTTTAACAGAGAGATAGACAATTGGTACAACATCTTAATAAATGTCCATGTCTATATGTATGCATACTGATTGAATATTTGTGACACTCAGTTTATATTTAACTAGAACTATATAAGTAGATGGATATTCATATGGTCTTGTCATGAAGTGCAAATCAATGGAAGCGCGTTAGAATACAATACGGTAAATTACATAAAATAGATGACTTTAGTTGTACAATGTTTAACAAAAATGAAACAAAAAAAAAAAAAAAACAAATGAAAAAATGTATATATATAAATTTAAAAAAAAAGTATTTATAAATCAATGCTTAGGAATTAATAAAAACATATGCATGTGTATAAATTATACAATATAAATTGAATTAATTATTGCACTTGGAAAACAGCTCGAACTTAAATACACATATTCATAAAATTTGCTGAATTTTGTTTCTGCAATTGCAATTGCAAGTGCATTTCTCTTGTTGTTTTTTGCTTCTTCTAGTTTAAGTTTGACATGCTGGCAAAAGTCTATGGATCGCAGATCCATTTCCATTGCAGCTGTACGTAAGTAATTGATGCGCTTTATACATAAATCAATATCAATATATATTCATAGCATAGATATAGCTATTGATTATGTGTGTGTGTGTGTCTCTGTTTGTGTGTGTGTGCTCGTATATATCATATCGACTACTTCGTTAAAGGGCATTAACCGAATATCGTATTTGGAATATCGTAAGTTATTGGAGTCTTGCAATTCATTGCAGATCTCGAGGTTCTGGTTCGTACTATTTGAAATAGTTAAGGGTTTTTATCTTTTTTTTTTCGTTTTTTTGTTTTTTTTTTTTTTGTTTGAAATAACATTTTGGCAACGCTTGTTACATGTTTGAACATTATTAAAAACTTTCTTGGGATGATTTTCGCACTTCGTTATCGTAAAAGTTGATCTATAAATTGTTTGGGTATTATGCTTGCTATATAATTTTAGAATAGAATTACAATGGGTATTTCTATTGTATTTCTTGTATTGTTTTTTTGTGTGTGCAAACATTTGATATTATTGATAAAATAGGTATTATGTCAAACTTATTTTACTACACGATGAGGAGTTACAAATTCGTTTTAGACATGTGTGTGTGTGTGTGTGTGTTAGTGTATGTGTGTTTACAAAATATCAGCAATATCATTCTACACGTATATAGGCTTTAAGAGGTAAACAATATAAAATACAAATAAAAAACTATTTCGTTCTAAACTCGGTTAAAACTCACATAATTTTTTCGTTTGTTTGTTTGTTTTTTTTTTTTTTTTTTTGTTTTTTTTTTTTTTTTTTCGTTTTTTTTTTTTTTTTTTTTTTTTTTTGTGATTTTTTCTTCTTCTTTTCTCTCAATTTAAAACTTACATTAAAAGTGTAGGTTACATAAAATCCATCATTTGCTTTATAATAATGTGTGCATATAAATATGTATATATATTAAAAAATATATATTTAAATATTTATATATACTGTGACAAAAAATATATATAAAAAAAAAAACTATACATATCAATAAATAAATATTACTTTTCGTTTTTAACATAACAGCGAAAATTCCTTATATAAATACATACAATAAAATTGGAAAGCAATAATCATAATATTAATAATAATTGTTTAAAACATATTTTATAAATAGTATTTGTGTTTTTTTTTTTTTTTTTCATTCTTTTTTTGTTTTGTTTTTTCATTGAATTTTTACTAATCATATATATTTTATTGACAATCGACGCACCACAGCTGCGACCTTGTGACAGAAATTACATAGTCTCTATGTATTCCACATGCATACATCAGCCAATAATATGTATATACATATGTGTGTATATATATATGTATATAGAGTGATCCATATAGCCATCATCATATATATATATATATATGTATATGCATATATGTAAATATAATCGCTATCCGCACTGTGTAAGACGCCAACGGCTTTATATATTATGTGGATAGCTCCGTGCTCCCGCGTCGCACCATGTTGAGGTCACTGAAGTCGATCTCGGTTGATTCGATGGATTGTATGGAGGCGCTGCGCAGCTTGTGGCCTGGAAATTTGCCACGACTTTTCAGTGCGGTCAACTGCAGCAGGAAATGATGTTGGCCAAGTTAGTTACGATTGCATTGATGAATTATATATTTGGATTGAGCGTGCATTACGTATACGTATTTTACTAGTACTAATACTAGTAGTAGTAGTAGTAGTAGTAGTAGTGTGTGTATGTATGTGTGTATATCTGTGTTAGTGTGCGTACTTAATCATTAAGCAAGCCAAGTACAGAGCTCTATCAAATACCAACTACAAATTATTTATATATTATTTATATACACAAGTTTCTCAAAGACAAAAAATTTACAAATAAATCAAATTTGAATCAAATGAAAAACAATGAAAATGAAAAAATTTTCATAAATGCAAAAATATATTTAAAATTAATTTCATTTTCACACATGCAAATATTAAACGATATTTTTGTTTGTTGGTTTGTGTCTTTGCTAAGCGCAGAGCTTTGCTACTTTACGATATTGGCAGGAAAAAACAAGCAGTACTAAATGATAGCAATGTGATATAGTGAAACGTGGCTAAAGTGTCTACAGCACGCAGGGCGGGCATATATATATATGTATAGATGTATTACAAATGATAGTGCATAAAAATGCGAGATTTTCTTTATTATAATTATAGTACAGTTTTTACTTAATAACATATAAAATGGTTTTGAATAAATATGATGCGAGCTCTCAGAATAAATAGTAAAATTTTCTTATAAACAATAATAATATATATGTATAGCATGCAATTAGACCAATTCCCGTTAAATAATATGAAATCAAAGAGCGCATGCTTTGCTCGGTAATAAAAGTATATATGTATATAGAAATATGTTCATATATTATATAGGGATAGAGAGCAGGCAGATGCAGAGGTAACGCTAAATACATGCCAAATTGTTATACAAATTTCGGAATATGAACATGATGCAAATACCAAACAATCGACAACAAAGTCTATGATCTAACAGGCGCTTAGATCGTAGCTATACAGAATACTAATGCTAATCTAGGATTGGGATAATGAGTTCGTTCTTCAACAGAGTTATATGTATAGACACCTGATTTGCACATTTGGTCGTTTGCTGTTAAGCTGTTGAAGTCGATTTGGGTTTTAACTGGAATGTGGGAGTAGATGCTTTTTTGGTATTTGACGACGATGCTTTGCTGAATATTTGTTTTAGTTTTAGTTTTGGTTAGCACTTTATATATATTCGATTAGCTTAGCTTATCCATTTCCACGGCTCAGTGTCGGGGCTGGTTATTGGCGTTGGATACTAGAGACGCAGCATTGCGTTGCGTGCGATATATATTTGTTTTTTTTTTTTATGATATGAGAAAGAGATTTAAATGAGAAACATACGATATTAATATCTTCAGCTGTACCAAAGTACCAGAAACTCAAAAGATATCTTTGAAAATTACAAACACAAAAATGAAAGTAAAACGCACGTATACAAAATATAAAAGCGAATGCCACACCAAAGCTTATGGGTTGATAAGCAATTAGCATGAGCGGAAACACAGTCCTGAATGGTGTTCTTTTTTTTTTTTTTTTCTTTCTCTCTGCTTGTCTTTAGTGTTTAGCTGCTGGCCAATGCAGCGCCAATTGATTGGCCTTTGCGTAGGCGCTCAAAGTGCATATGTGAGTGTATGTGTGTGTGCATGTGTGATTATTAGTGTATGTGTGTGTGTGAGTGCAGCTGTTGCTTGGCGCTTTTAATTGGCATTTTTGGATGGGTTTTTGTGGGTGCGCAGAATATTAGAGGCCCGAAACCGAAAATAAACAGCAAATGGTATCCAAGTAAATAGCTTTGCTGGACCCATCGCCAATACACACCTCCGCCTTCATGTCAGCCAACCTGTCCTGCAGGTCGCGCACTTTATCCGAATCATCGAGATTGGCGCGCAGCTCACCCTCGGCCAGCATTTCCGAATTCTGAAAGCGATGCGAATCTCGTTAATCTCGAGGGCAGAGCTACGCTAAATTTCATGGACTCACCTTTGTCTCCAGTCGTGAAATCTCCTGCTTCAGTTCGGCGACCGTTTGGCTCTGTTCGGTGAACTTGATTTTGACATTCATGAGCTCATCCTTCATGCGAGATTCCAGATCCGAGTATCTATAGAAAGTCCACAAGTTACTAACTGAATAACCTGATTTACCGCAATGGAACGCACCTGTGCTGCTGCTCGCGCGCCTTGTTGGCCAGTTCCTTTTCGCGTGTGACAGCCAGCTCGAGCTCCTCCTTGAGCTTCTTCTGCTCCTCGTCCTGACGCCGCAGCTGATTTGTGGAAACCTGCACCTGAGTCTCCAGCTCCATGACCTTCAGGCGCAGCTCCTTCAGCTCGGTGAGCGTTTCCATTTCACGTATGCGCGTCGTCATCAGCTCCTCCTCGAGCTTCTGCGTGTGCTCCGTCGACTTGGAGTTGTCGAAAAAGTTGGTCAACAGCTTTTTGGGTGTGGAGTCCACGGAGGCGGCGCTATGCTCGTTGCGCTGATTCTCGGCCAGCTGGCGCTGCCATTGGCTGCTCAGCTCCTGCACCCGCTGCTTGAGATCCTTGAGGGATAGCGAGGCCTCCGCCTCGCGCAACTTGCTCGCTATCAACTCGTCCTGCAGATGGGCCACCGAATTGTCGGGCGTTGTTTCGCGCAGCGTCTTCTTATCCTCCTCGAGCTCCTCGATCTTCGACTTGAGCGTTCGTATCTGATCCTCGCTCTCCGCCGAGCCCTGCCGCACCTTGACCAGCTCCTCGAGCAAACAGGAGACCATCTCGTCGCGCTGCTTCAACGCCTCCTCCTTCATGCACAGCTCGTCAATGGACGACTGCCGCGAGTTATTCTAAATGGCGAAAAGTCTGGCTTTAGCAAAACTCTCACAAAGGGCGCGCATCAATGTTTGCAAGCATGCGACAGCTTGAAAGCTATCGGAGAATCGATCGATGACATATCGATAGCGATAGCTCTAGATCTGATTAGGCTTAATCTACTTAGAATACATGAGCACATGATGTTAACTGTGTTATTTTGTGTTGTATTATCTACGCACGTGAGCGAATGAATCGTTAGTCAAGATCTAATTACTTATCAAAAGAAACATGGGAATGATAACAAACATGCAAAGTAATGCTACGTAATGCCCATATTTTGGCATGGAGGCCCAAGCACGACATGTGCATATATGTATGTACATATATACACCTGTCTGTATATACATTTTGGCAAGCTGAGATACTTACGCTATCGATCGAAACGTTCTGCTCGACGTTGGCAGCAAATTTCATGGAATTTTTTAAATTTTTTTTTTAAGCATTCGGATTACCATTTGTAGTTTTTAGTTATTTTTGATTTTGACATATTTGTTTGATATATATATATATATGCATGTTTTATAAGCACCACAACCACAAGAAATAAACAGAATGGAAAAAGAAAGACAGAAATGATTAACAAACGTATATCTAGAGATTTAGCACGATAATTCTGATAATTCAGTTTAGCACTATTTTCTCTTCACATTTTCTTCAGTTTTCTGCACGTTTTTAGTTACAAAACAATCGAGAATAGTGTTAAATGCGTTGCGCTCTTGTACAACACTTACGTTCTCCTGTAGCCGCAGGCTGAGGCCGCGCACCTCCTCGTTGGCATTCTCCAGCTGATGCGAGACCTCCAGATAGGAGCGTCGCAGCTGCATCAGTTCCGTTTGAATGGCGTAGCTAAGCAATGGACAAAAGATTAGTTACATCAGAAGGGTGAGAGAGAAAGAGAGATGGAGTGTGAAGTTCAAGTACCTCGTCTCCTCCTCTTCGGCACGTGAGACTTGGCCGCGCACCAGACGATCGGCCAGCTCGGCACTCTCGGCCTCGAGCAGCTCGTTGCGCTGCTTGAGCAGACAATTCTCGCGGCGCAGCCGCCGCAGCTCGACCATCTCCTCCTGCTCCTTTTTCTTCAAGTCTTGATACTCTTTCTCCATTTTCTTCATGCGCTTCGTGTTCAGCTTCTGCGCATAGGCCAAGTTGAAGAAGCCCTCCGGATCGGCCTCGACGCGGCCGGGCAGCTCCTTCTGGAAGAACTTCAGCATGGCCTCCATGTCGAGGGACAGCAGCGCCTCCTTGCCGGTGAGCAGCAGGGCCAGCGCCACCTTGAAAATGAACTCCATGCCCTCGCTGAGGAAGACGTCCATAATGCGGCAGCTGAGGTTCACGTTCAGTGTGGTCGTGTACAGTGTGAGGAACCAGCTGGACGCGTACATGGTCGTCTGGAAGCCCTGCAGCTGGAAATGTAGGTGCATATCGGGTATCTGCTCCTGCACCAGATTCTCCAGCTGGTACATGCACAGGCCCAGCTCGGACATCGATGGCTTGAACATGTGCCGCATGCGATGCTGCTGCATGATCTGCACCAGAACAGCGAACGCCTCCTCCTCGGGCATCTGCATCAGCAGCAGGCCGACAATGAAGCCAGAGCCCTGACAGTAGCCGACCTCACGATCGTGCAGCGAATACGCTTTGATCACATTGAACAGGGCCTCCTGGCCGGGTCCGTCCTTCTCCTTGAAGAAGTCCACCTCCGGATAGGTGCGCGCTATATCACGTCGAATCACCTTCTCGCACGCCGACGTCGCCTTTATGTACTCCGCATACTGTTTCTTATCGGCGTCGGCCGCGCCGCTCAGCTGCTGCCACACGATGGCACGAAAATGATGCGGAATACCACGGCGCACCAGTTCGCGCACGCACGGATTCTTGCGCTTCAGCGCCCCATCCCAGTCGTTCAGAATGGAGGCCCATGTCGTCCAGATGTCCTCCTCGGCGACCGAATTGCCGCCTGTAAAAATGATCGAAAGCCACATTACAAACACACATACATATGTACATCAATACAACAGCTGACACACATAGAGAGTGTACTGAGATTCGAGTCTTACTTACTTGATGTCAGGCTGATCTGGCTCGTGTCCGAGTTCTTGCGACTGTGCGTTGAGTGCAACGAATTGAGACTTTTGGCATCGCTCTCGATTAGCTTGTTGGCCGCCTCCAGCTTGGCCAGCAGATCCATTTCAGATGTGGGCAGATTCTCGTCTCCTGGGGCATTCACTTCCATTTTCTTGTTGCTCTCCGGTGGCGTTGCCGTTGCGGTCAGTGTCATCTCTATATGACGGGTCTGACACAACCGACTCGTATCGAAGATGTGCTTGTGTGCTCTCTATTTGTCTCTCTCTCTCTCTCTCTCTCTTTCACTCTACTTATGTTGATGTTTTGGTTTCTCAAAGTTTCTGTTGTTGTTGTTGCTGTTGTTGCTGTTGTTGCTGATGGCGCTTGAGCAGTTATTCCCGCGGGCTGATCTCAACGATAGCTCTCTGAATGCATAGCTAGGCCCAGCTCAGCTCAGCTCATCGTCGCGTCTCTCGCTTCGCACTGCAATCGATAGCAATGGGATAATTCATAATTAATAATTAATAATGATAGTCGTAATTGTGGGCGGGTGTTATCATTCGCCTTTTCGGGTCTTAACGGTGCTCATGCTCGAACTCAATGGAATTGACAACTTAAGTGCGCAAAGACTTATCGAAACACCAGACTGACAGACGTCAAGCACAACTGACTCTGCGATGGGGAAGCCAAGACAGTATGTGAGCCACATTCACACTCACACACACACACTCGCACTCACATTTCGTTTAATGTTTGTATTTGTATTGTTTATAAGTCGTGCGGCCCCAAAAAAGAAATGGATCAAAACAAAACAGAAAAACCAGTCTGGGCCAGTCCCTACTATCAACAACTGTATATACACATACATACATACATACGCACATACACACATATATATGCATACATATAACATTATCTAAATATTTCAGCCGAACGGATGCACTCGGCTCGTCGTGTGGAGCACGGGTGGAACGGGTGGACGATCGTAGGGCGCACGCGTCTCGTGCCTCGTCCCTGACCGCATTGCCAATGGCCGTACTGGGGCCAGATAAGCGCGAATCAAGCTGCGAATTATATAACCACGATATTTAAACAGATAATATGTATATTAGATATATGACATGTGCTACAACTGCTATGCATCCAGAAAGTTAAAGCTGCGAATTCCACTCCTCTTAACACATATATTTGGAGTTGGATTTTATACTCGTTCACAGGTTGAAGAGGGAATATCATATATGTATTATATTATATTATATAGAGAAAATATTCATATGTCATTTTATATCATATATTATATATGTATGTATACATTGTTTTTTACTTTATACTATTATTATTATGGTATTTCATAAATCTTTATTAATTATATATTCTTTACGAGTTACAGAGAGAATATCAGATCTTATTTTATATTATCCATATATTATACAAACTTTATTTATTACATTATATGATTATTATTGTTGTATTTGATCTATCTTTATTATTTTGTATCTTTATTATGGCTCAATATACGTACTATGCGTCCGTCTGATCAGAAATTCGCATTTCTCTCCGTAGAACTGTTGCCTCTTTTAAAGCTGAAGAATTTTAATCTAAAGCATGTAGTCGTTGTTATCCTAATCATATAAATTCTAAAGATTTAGACGATAGGTTCACTAAAAAAAAAATACTATATCTAATATAACAGTCATGTGAATATTCAGGGAATTCAGGAATATTCAGGAAATTCGGAAATTCGCATAGACAGCACAAGAGCAATTCTATATAGCATATTTATATATATAGATACGCTTATTATAGTCGTGTCTAATCTATATACATATAGGCATGCATATGTATGTATATACTGTAAGATATTTATAAGTTATAGCAATAAGAGTACCTAAAATTATGGAACTCTTTTCAGATCATCAACCAGTATTATACAGATTATGCAGATTTGCGGATTGAAGGATTTATTAATAAATAAATAAGAATATAATAAATAATTAAAATACACATATCTAATAATTAAGCTCTTGATTAAAACTAGATCAGTTTAATAAAAGCTTTTATATAGCATGATCAATCAAATTTAAATTTACTTTTATCCTAATTCAAGTTTTCACATTCACCCAAACTCCTTTTAAACTACCCTCGCATATATGTATGTATGTATCCCCAGTTTGAAAGCCATTGCGTTTAAGCTCTTATCAGCTTAGAATTTCGCTTATCAAATAAGTGTGCTTGGAACAGGCTAGAGAGGGAGAGAGGGAGAGAGGGAGAGAGAGAGAGAGAGAGAGAGAGAGAGAGTCCCTTAA
>NW_022046908.1:0-14372 GCF_001654015.2 Drosophila navojoa
TTATTTATTTATTTATTTATTTATTTATTTATTTATTTATTTATTTATTTATTTACTTATCTTTTATTTATTTATTATTATTTGATTATTTATTTTTATTTTTTTTTTTTTAAATAACAGAAATTTAAAGGACTTGAATTTTTTTAAATATTTTTTTCTCTGACTTTAAACATTATTTTATATTTACACATTTACATATATTTACTGCTCAATAATCAATTTTTCACTAATTAAAGGAAATTAAAAATATAGACACAGAATAGCTTAAAATATAAAAGAAACAAATATATATATTTTTTCCATATTTTGTTCTTGTAATAGTCTAGTATATATACCGCTTTGTGAGGGTATTCAGCATTTGCCATGGGCTTCTATTTATTTGTAGTTGATTCTTTTTGCTCACTTTACTGATTCGGCTTAGTTGGCGTTTATTTGATTTATGGCCAGGGTCGCTAAGATTTCAGCACAAGGTCCGATTCGGTATTACCAAGCGCAGGAGAAGCAGGGGCAGCTGCCTCAGCTCGAGCTCGAGGGACTTTATATATACTGACGATGTTGCTTAATTAAAATCAACGCCAAAGCCTTAGCCTAAGCCTGACCAATTTGCTGACAACAACAACAACAACAACAAAAAAATAAAGTAAAGTAAGGAAAAGGAACTGTCTTTGCTTGGCTCGCCTTTTCTTTTTTTTTCCCTAATTGCCCAAAGATTCAAATACTATGAAAATACTCATAATTACAATTATTTTAGCAGGAAAAGCGTCTATGAATTTGAAATTTCCAAAGTCTGGTGTTTACCTTGGCTACGCGGCTGCCAAGTCAGTGGCAGGGGCAGGTCGTGGGGGCGTGGCAAAGGGTGTACAAAGTTGTTACACGACGCTTGGCACTAGCATTGGCTGAGCTAAATGCTGAAATATAGTCGCCAAATTTTCGTTATTGTTGCCCCAACCACGGCCATGGCCACGCCCACGGCCATGTTTGTTGGCCTCGTACTCTCGTTCTTAATTTGAATATTTTAATATTAATGAAAAATGCTTTTCGGGCCAAAGTTTCTTCGGCTGTTGCTACCAATTTGCGGCTTTTGCTAATGAAAATTAAATGAAATTGCTTGAAAAGCGGGGCGTGCGTTTAGCATAAATTATTGCACTTCAACAAAGAGAAGGGAAGGGAGAGAGAGAGCGAGAGAGAGAGAGAGCGAGAGAGAGAGATGGGGAGATGGAGAGCGGAACTTATGACAAATGGAAGCAAAAGTTCAAACATCAAAACATCATACTTGACTCAAAACTTTGCACTAGAACAGATGAAGGGCTCGACGTCTTCCGCTTCTTCATCATCTTCTTCGTCTTCTGCCCACCTTTTGATGACCAGGTGAAATTGAGCTTGGGCATTGGGCCCCAGACCTGAATGCCATATGCGATGCATAAATCAGTTCCAGCTGCTCAACTGACAGCTGTCTGCCGCACACACACACACGCACCTAGACTCCTGGCGATACGTTGATTTGCATTCCTTAGCTGTTTTTGTTTGGTATCGACCCGCATAATTGCTTGTTATTCATGAATTGGCCAAATGATTCATGATAAGCATGTCAAAGCGAAGCTGCTGCATATTTCAAAACTCTGCCCCACTCTGCTCTGGGGCTCTCTGTCCCTAGCCTCCAACCATATTGTGCATATACAATCTTTCCAGCTTCATCAAGATACACACACACACACACACACACACACACTCACACTAACCATCTTCTGTTGGCAAGGTTGTCAGAATTAATCTCTATAGATTATATTAACAGCAAAATATGCGCAGCAGGGCTATAGAACTAGTGTATGCCCTGAGGATGTTCGGGAAATATTCAAACTCATTTAAAGTTTTTTATTCTGCAAAAGATAAACACGCTTAGAGTGAAACATTACGCTTCAGATCTCACTGAGAAGCGCAGAGAGAGGCCCTATTAGCGGTAAAGTACACTAGTGTATGCCCCATAGATGCATATTGAATAATAAAACCTGATTTAAGCTATTTCCAGCAGGAAAAACACATGTAAAGTCAAGCTTTAATCAAGAGATTTTACTGAGAATTACATGGGGAGGCGTCAATATGAGTAAGGTAGAAGAACTCGTGTATGCCTTGTAAATGCCTACTGAATAATGAAGTTAAATTTGTTGCTTTCAGCAAGAAAGTCTAGCTTTCATTTTAAGATTTTAATGAGAATTGCATAGAGAGGCGTTCTATATATATGTATATATATTTTGCAGCCTTTTCTCTAGAGAGTCTAGAGTCAGAAGAGTGACTTTATAAAGCCAGAGCTTATATAAAGTAATATACAAATTTTATTTGTAGCCTTTTTTTAAAGGGCTTCTCCTTTTCATCCTCTCTCTCTCTCTCTCTCTATCTCTGCCTCTCTCTTTCTCCTTGGCCCTCTCCCTACGCTCTGTTTGCAATTAGCTAATGCTGCTACGTTCGCTGCACTTTTAAGACTTCGCTTGCCACTTTTTATCCAGTTGATGGGCAGAGCTTATGAGAGCGAAGCAATTGGAGCGTAGCCCTTCAGGTGGGTGGCCAGAGGAGACAGAGGAGCCAGAGGAGGGGTCGACTATTGGCTTAAAAGCGAAACGTATTCAATTAGATGCATATTGTTCATAAAGGAAACTGCGTCCAGATAGGCCCACGCCTCCTTTCATAAGTAATTCATGAAGCCCTCGTGGGCCCTGATGTCAGACGGCTGATGACGAACGCGTTCTTAAAAAGCCATCAGACCCATCAGCCCCGTCAGCCCCGTCAGCCTGCTGTCTCCATCGAGGATAAATGGCGCTATGAAGCAGTAATAATTGCTGGCGCTTAATACCCTCACTGGGTATATCATCAGATGGCTATACAATTGCCAGAGGTTCGGGTCGATTGATCATCTCTCATATAGAGATAAACAGATGTTCTATCTGTTGACTTTAAATATTTCTTACTCCTGGATGTTGTCTATAGAGTCAAGTTTTGAGAATATGAATGAATATGATAAATACAATGAATCTATATATATCTATCTAACTATATCTATATCTATCTATCTAACTCTCGCTTTCTAAGGCCTCTTCGACTTTTTCTCACGCTTTGCCCTTCGCAGGGTATTTCATCTTCGATCAGTGCGCATCTCTTGCCTGTTGTTACTTGTTGTCGATGCGTTAATCATACGCCACGTTGCGCAGAATCTGACAACGAATGCAATTAATTGAGAGAACGTAACCAGAGACGGTCGGCCAGCCAGCTGGCCGGCTTTGAAGAAACGTTCACGTTTGTCGTGGCCCTGGGTGGAAGCCAGCACTTCATCAGTCAATGGCTGAGCGTTAATTCAATTACTTTGGCCAACAAGAACCTGGCCTAAATATCACACACACACACACACCCACACACACACACGCACACAAAGGCGTCAAGTGGAAAATCAATGCAGGAGATTAACAATTACAATTCGGTCAATAAGTGAGGGTAGCGAGAGTGCGAGAGAGAGAGAGAGAGAGAGAGAGAGAGGGAGAACACATGGCACAATAGGCGTTGTTCATAACGATTTAATGTTAGGCCTAAACAATGTGTGTGTGTGTGAGTGTGTGGGTGTGTGTATGTGTGTGAGTGTGTGTATGTATGTGTCTGGTGTTGCTTGGATTTATTTCAAGTGGGCTTTGCCACTCAATTGCAGAGCCAGCCAGCTAGCCAATGAATTGTGCAATCCAAGGCCAAGACGAACCCAACTGTTATCGATAGTCATTGTGTGTGAGACACATACATGCATATACACATATACATATACTATATATACACATAATGCACATCTTCTTCTTCTTCTTCTGCTTATCTATTGAGGTCTCTCCCCAAAAAACTTGCGCTCTTTTTATTGATGGCGAATATTACGCCAACTAAGCAAATTAAATTGTTTACATTGGCAAAGGGCAGACAGCCAGCCAGCCAGCCAGCATCGCAAGGTAGCCAGACGACAGAGCAGAGCAGGGCGGAGCAGAGGGGGCGAGACAACAATGAATGCGAGCAGACAGGACAATGCGACTACGTCGTTGCCTTCTCTTGCCGCACTGGAGACACAGGAGACAAATAGATGACCACAACTTTTCATATGCACTGTAAGTGTGTGTGTGTGTGCTGCTGCTGTTGCTGCGGCGCAGCGGGGCAGTTCGACAAGCAGTTGGAGAGAAGATGAAGACAATATCCGCTGGGATATACATAGTTTCGGCAAGCACAATACAGTGAGCACTGGCTATAGCTACATATACATATACATATGTATAACAATGGATACATCTAGTATGCGTGAAGGCTTACAAGAATTTCAATTGAATTTCTGCGAATAGCAGAGATAGAGAGAGAGAGAGGAAGAGAGAGAGAGAGATAGACAGACAGGCAGTAATAAAGTGTTGACTAAATGAGAATCGCATAGAAGGGCTGGCAGTGTGACAAGTGCATTTCATTATATATTTACAAGTATTTAGTTTAATGCTTAATTTCCCCCTTTGCACAGATTCCAATTATTTATTTAAATTAAGTTTCAGCTGCCAATGCCAAAAGTTTACATGAAACGCAACTGAAATTATGAATATTTAATAAGCCTGAGCTGCAACTGTATACGAATCACTGTAGCTGAATAATCGTATTTATTTCCACTTAACTAAAAGTTGCAAGGCGAATTAACTTTTGACTTTTATGTAGATGCGATATAAATGAAAATGGTATTGAACGAACAATACCAACGATCGGGATTAAGGGGAAAAGCCTTCACAATGTAAATCACATTGTATTTTACTATATATTTATTTGTAGTTCCCCGCTCCTTTATGGTAGTGCTCTTTATATTGCAAACGTCTTTACTCAGTAAACTTCTTTATTTTAGTAATATTTTCCCTTACTGAACATTTCCTTCTTAGGTAATTTTTTCTTTTGATTTTTTAGTAAACCCCTCTTTCAGTAAACTTCTCTGTTAGTAAACCCTTCTATTAGTAAATCTCTTATATAGTAAACTTTTCATTTAGTAAACTTATTCTAAAGTAATTATTTCTATTCGTAAACCCATTTTTCAATAAACTACTTCTTTAGTGAACCTCTATTTTAATAAACCTCTCTTTTTTTGGTGAACCTCTTTTTTTCACTAAAATATCTCTATTTGAGTATAGTAATATTTTCCCTTACTAAACTTTTCCTTCTTAGGTAAATTTTTCTTTTGGCAAATATATATAAATATATATTTTTTTTTTTTTTTAGTAAACCCCTCTTTCAGTAAACCTCTCTGTTAGTAACCTTTCTATTAGTAAACCTCTTTTATAGTAAACTTTTCATTTAGTAAACCTCTTCTAAGGTAATTCTTTCTATTCGTAAACCCATTTTTCCATAAACTACTTCTTTAGTGGACCTCTATTTTAATAAACCTCTCTTTTCTTGGTAAATCTCTGTTTGAGTGCAACATTGATCGCTTTGATTCATTCACTCGCACAGCTCTCGGACATTCATAGACAGACCCCTCAGGCATAAACGAGCTGTGAGTGTGTATATATGTGTGCGCTTAATTGAAATTTTATGAATTCTGATGAACACACACACACACAGACAGAGGCAGAAGTGTTAACATGCTTTACTGTACTCGGTTTTGCCTTAGACCAAAAAGCGAGCAACACAAAATGATGCTGCAAATGTTTTATTGCCTGTAGAAAGTTGAGCGAGAGCTGTTATGCTCATGTGTGTGTGTGTGTGTGTGTGTGTGTGTGTAGGTGTGTTGGGCGTTGGCCTACTCTAGCATATGGTCATATACATATGTACGTGTGTGTGTGCGTGCGTTCTGTTCTGTTATTAACTGTGACATTGTCCTCCCATGGCTGCGACAAACATTTAAATCAACACGATTATGCCTAAAAGGTGCTGACAAGTTTTAACTGCATTAAAACTGAGCTAGCCTAAGTGGCTTACATAATTACATAAACACACACACACAGAGAGAGAGTGAGGGAGAGTGTGTGTATGTGTGTGTGTGGGTTGCTCGTTGACCGTTTATTTTTAGGCGTGAAGCTAACAGCAGCAACAACAACAACTTGCGCCTTGAGTGGACTATCTTTTAGTTAGACAAACACTACATATATATGTATGTATATTACACTAGTATATATGTGTGCGTGTGTGTGTGTGTGTGTACCTTTGGCAAGCCCAATTTGCAAGTTTAACTCGATTTGCGCCTGTGGGCAGCCAAGCAGAAGCCTTAGGTAAACCAGGGCACATTTCATATTTCCAGCCCTGGCCAAGCTCTGAGCCATGCGTACGTGTGAAAGGCAAACAAATCAAGTCAAATTCCATAGCAGGCAGCTGAATTTCAGATTTTTAATATACACCGAGCCTGGGGCATTTCCAATGGCAAGGAAAATGAAAAAAATCACACATATTTTTGCGTGTGATCAAAGTCGAGACTTGTAAAAAGCCAAATGTAATATGATAATCTAGCTGAGTGCCCCACAATGGCAGCAATGACAACACTCACACTCTCTCACACACACACACACACACACACACACACACACGCACACACACACACACACACACACACACACACACACACACACACACACACACACACAAACACACAAACACACACACACACACACACACAGTCATTGTCATTGTTTTGGTCTAGCGCAGTCAGTGACCCGCCATAAGAAGAAGCTCCGCCGCAACTGCCCCTAGCCCCCCACCCCCCCACTAGGCAAAGTGTTTGCCAAATGGCCAAGGCGGCTTCGAGCCATTTAAAACAATTTCTTTAGATTTTTCTTTTGTATTTTGCGGCTGCTCGCGCTATTTGCTCAAACGCTTATGTACAATTTAACTTGCCTGAATTGCTAAGTGGGCAATAGCCCAAAAATGAAAAAAATGAAATGAAAAAAAAAAATCAAGCAAAAAGGGCAAAAGCGCATTCACATTCATCCAATGTCAGTCAGATGACTCCATTAACTTGGCCAAGCTATTAAGGCGGCTGACTATGTGTGAATGCGGAGCTGAGAGATGCCCTCTAACTACATTAGACTAACTATGTGTGAGTGGGGAACTATAAGATACCCTCTAACTGCAATCAAATGTGTCCATTAATTTGACTTAGCTCTTAAAGCTAACTATGTGCAAATGCTGAGCTGGGAGATGCTCTGTAACTACTTCTAATATATTGGGATAGTTGGGGATAACTAAGGATAGCTAGGGATAGCTCTGGATAACTATGGATGATATGGATACCTATGCATAGTTATGGATAGCTATGGATACCTATGGATACCTATGGATACCTATGGATACCTATGCATAGCTATGGATAGCTATGGATAACAATGGATAACTATGGATAACTATGGATAACAATGGATAACTATGGATGACTATGGATAACTATGGATAACTATGGATAACTGTGGATAACTATGAGATACCGTCAAACGGTAACCAAATCAGTCCATTGTCTTGGCTTTGCCTTCAAGCTAACTAAGTGTAAATGCTTAGCTGGAATATACCCTATAACGACTCGCTAACTATACTAGTATAACCCTGGGTCAGTGGAAAACTTGTAGCCTATGAGTGGCCTATCAAATAGCCTCTAATTTATGACTTACTATGAGATACCCTAAGAAAAATAAATATGTATGGTCAAGCGACCATGAAATAATCTCCATGGCCTTGGCGGAACTGTAAACCTGCATTTGTAAAAGTGCTTGACTATTTGATGCCCTCTAACTTCACCAAAATAACACCATTAACTTGATCTACTACTAGGCTAACAATGTATAAATGCTTCACTATAAGATACCCTGTAGTAAAGAGCAGATGACATTATTTGGCTGCCCTAGGCTAACTATGAGAACATGTAACTTGAACTTGGTCTAGTCTTTAGGTTAACAATGCATAAATGCTTGACTATGAAATACCCTCTAGTTGCAAGCAGATGCATCCCTTAACCTATCCTGGGCTAACTATCTGTCAAGGCTTAGCTATAGATACTCTGTAACCTCTATCCTCAGATGACTCCCGTAACTTGTTGCACTTTTCAAGGTTAGCTGTGATCAACCCTCTATTTACAGCAACGCCCATTGTCTCTGCTTGCCTTGAATAAGTTACAAAAAGCTGGCAGCTCGCTCTTTGATTTGCCTTCCCCTTGCCACTCCACATTTTCGGGCGACTGACGAAAAACCTTTCGCGACTCTTGACCAATTCTAAGGTGCGGCCCATTCAGAGAGCAGCGAGCGACACGCACTCGAATGCAGTCTGACACAATGAGCCAAAATCCCATTTGAATTGAGCTCCAGCTGCACTTGGGCCACACTTGAGTCGATGGCTCCGCTGGCATCGCTGGCGCCGCGTTGGCCCAAGTGCCGCTGGCCTTTTATTAGCAAGCCTTCAACTGAACTGAACTGCTGTTGCTGCAAATTGGCAGTTGGTCTGTTTCGCATTCATAATTTTATAAAGATAAAGCGACATAGACACCCCCAGCCATACCCTTCTTCACGCCAACTGAGCAGAGCTGCTGCTGTTGCTGTTGCCTGCGGGGCACAGACTTGATTGCGCTCCCTCTATTCCCCTATTCCTTTCTCATATTACTCTCTCTCTCTTGCTATCCCTTACTCACTATAACAATATACATATATACATATTGTGTATATTTATGAATATTTACGATTATCGCTGTCGCATGCAACAAGCTGCAAACGCTTGACCTTAACGGCTCATGGTCAATGTCATTGGAGTAGTTGGCATATTAAAAATGTTTTATATGCATATCAATATAATTATACTTGTTTTTATGTTTCTGCTCAGTTGATGCATTATTTATGAGCATTATTCATATGAGAGAGCCTATTAATAATTTTATATATTTTTTCCAGTCATTTAAATATGGTAAATTAAAGCTTTTCAAATGTTTCATTATTTTTAAAGGGGAATTTAATTTTTTGGGGTGAATAAATTTTAATTCTGTATATTAATATTTATTGATTTGTTTTATATTATAAAAATATTCATGTTTCATATTGAGTTTATATATATATATTATATATTTATATATTTATTAAATTTTATAAAAATATACAAATTTTTTACAATTTTTTAACACAAAATTTTTATTAATTAATAAAAAAAGTAAAAAAAAAAAAAAAAAAAAAAAACATATATGCTGATTGTTGTTTTATATATAGTTTATAATGTTTCCCCTTTTATTATTAAATAAAAAAAAATTCTAAAAAATATCTAAAAATTGTTTAAACTTTTCTGTTTTAATAAAACATTTTCTACTCTTTTTTAAAAAGTATTTAACTTTTTCTATATTGCTTCTCGACCAATACTTAATATTATTATTATTTATTAAATTAATTTGAAGCCCTGCAAATAATTATTTATGGCTTAGGTCTTTTTTATATATGTATATATTATTTTCTCTATTTTTATTTACATTTTTTCATTATTTTTATATATTTTTTCCATCAGTTTTATACAAACTAACTTTTCAATAATTTATTTCATTTATTTCTCTCACATTTGCCCCAACTTTCACACTCATTTAATAAAAAAAAAAAAACTCTGCAACAATTAATTAGGATTTATATGTATTTAATCCAACTTGTTGGCATTCCACACAATTCACACTTTTTCCACTCGCTGAATAACTCAAACTTTTTGCTGCAGGCGCTCAAAAGTAGGCAACAGAAATTGTTGTTGCTGGAGCGTCTGCAACCACTTGATGTCATAAGCCATTTGCCTTAGTTTTTAAGTTGGCAACAATTGAAGTGCTGTCAACAGCAACGTGTATGTGTGTGTGTGTGTGTGTGTGCTTGAATGTATGTGTGCTGCTAGAGTGCCATTTGAAAGTTGAGCACTTCTATGTGATATGAATTTATGTATGTATTTATGCTTGTGGGGGCTTACATGTATGTGTGTATGTATGAGTGTGTGTGTGTGTCTGTCAGTGTGTTCGTGTATATTTGCATAGGGTTCCGTTAGGCACCGACAAATGCCATATTAAAAACGCATTTTAGCTAGAAATAGTCGGCATTAAAAATGCCATTACATGGATTTCCGTTTCCGGTCACAGATTTTAACGGTTCGTCAGTGTCGCGTGGCCATTGTTGCCAGTTGTTGGCGAATGCAGCGACAATGTAAACAATAAATGATAATCGCACTAGCGCAGATACACACACACACACATACACGCACGGGCGCACACACATAGAGAGATGAGGACACGTTCGCACATTTTGATATTTATGTATTCCGTTTACATGCAGCAGACAAGTGCTTTGTGTTTTATTTCTTGTACCAGTGTGCATGTGTATGCATGTGTGTGTGTGTGTGTGTGTGTGCCTGTCGAAAGCAATGCTATAACAACAGCAACAGCAACATGTTTATTGTGTGTCGAGTCAGTGATTTAGTGGCCTGTGCACCTGATAAGCAGCCTCGCTGATAACAGACGCCATTTTACGCGCCAAACAGAATGCCGGCACACAGACAGACAGAGACACACACACACACACACACACACACATACATGCACTGGCACAGAACAAAGGGATATGTCCGCCTAAAATCTGATGAAAGTGTTTTATGAGTGGCCCCACATTAAAAATATATAGTATATACACGTATATATACTAATCTCTATCTGTATATACTTTATAATGAAAGCGCAATTTTGTTTAAAAATACTTTTGCCTACGGTTTTGGGCCACCTTTTTGCCGCTCGGCTGGTTGGCTGGCTGGCTGGCGACAAGACAGGCTGAAGAGTAACAACAATCGTGATGACAACAACAACAACAATAGCACAGCACGAGATGAACAAAACAACAACAACAACAAAGGACACAACAAAAAAAAAAACACAAAAACAAAACAAAGACAAAATAAAATATTTGCGTTATTTGCGAGAAACAAACAAACGGAACTGAGAAGAGGCCAAAGGCAAGCCAAGTTGCAACTGTTGTTTTACGGTTACAATTTTGTTTTGAAGCGTATGACAAGCGGATAACGGTAAACTGAACTGAAAGCGTTTAACGGTAAAAGCTTCGCGCGTCGCGTTAACCGAAATTCGTTAGCATGTCAACACGCGCCAAAATGTTGCCAGCGACTGACGGCAAACGACGACGCTGCCAACTGATGAACACCAACGACAACGACGGCGACGGCGACGACGGCGACAGCGCGAGCACCCACGTCTCAACGCTGCTCGACAAACAGCGACGGCAGCGGCCGACGGGGGCCCATTCATTCATTGAGAAAAGCAACGAAGCAGCAGTGGCAGCAGCAGTGGCAGCAGCAGGAGCAGCGGCAGGAGCAACAACAAAAATCAGATGATTCTCATTGCTGATATTCGCCTCAAGTTTAGGTTTAGTGTGCAGCGCAGCTGACTGATGCTGCGTGCCATGGCAGCGGCTGTAGGCGAAGCTTTCGCAGAGCTTTCAAGCTCCTGCACAAACAGAGGCAGCGCGTCTGCGCAGCGAGAGAGAGAGAGAGCAGCAGCACAGCTGCCGAAAAGCTTGAAACACTTGTTGCACTGCTTTGACTTTTGCTTCCCATACTTGTGCTATAGTTAACGGTTAGTTATGTTAATTGGAAGGTAAAAATTTTAAATTGATAAGATTTTATATATTAACAGTTAGTTGTCATTGTTGAGTAACTATATTTGTATTAAAGCAATTACATCCGGCTCTACTTACACTTTCACACACACACACTCTCTCTCTCTCTCCCGTTCTCTTTACCTGCCGGCAGCTGTCTGCACAAAGCTCAACTTTGCTCTTTCAGTCAGTTAGCTTTCGCCTGATAACCCAGTAAACAATATTCTGGCATTCATTTAAAATGTGCTTTCATTCGCTGAAAGCGCTCATTCTGATTTTTCAAATTCCATATGATTAATAAATAAATAAAGATCATAAATATGTAGTTTATTTGATATGATTTGGTATTTTTTCATAGTTCATTATTATTATATCTATATCACAAATTCAGACTAACTCAAAATATACTCAGCTAACCAGTTAACGGCACAAAGTCGCAAGTAATACTCGGACTTTTTTCGCAGTTTAGTGAAATATTCAATCTTAAGCCCAGACCACTCCCGATCGAAATCCTAAATTCCTACTTGATTTCTTGGTTAAGAGCGATTTCAATAGAGGATTACTAATTATATAAGAGTTGTGAGTAAAATACGTCAATCGAGAAGAATACATACTCTCTAAGCTACTTTTAAATGAGCTGTAAATAAAAATTATCATATATATTCTATAAGCTAAAATTTAAATATAGCACATATTAAAGCTCAGTAAATGTAAATTATTTAGAGGTAAGAGATAATACAATATGAGTAAAGCACTGGCTACAAAGGCTTTTTAGTATATATTGCTGTCACTTATTATTAATTTTAGTTAATTTTTATTAAATATTAAAAATCATTATGAATGATCAATTTTGTATATACGATTATAATATCAGATCATAATATCTGGCAGGAAAATCTAAAATGCCAAATTATTTAATCTGATTTTTTTATATATTGTATATTGTACTTTTTATTGTATATTTTTTGTAGTCTATTTGGTTTCTTTACTTAATCAGCTATTAATTATAAATATTTTCCTACTTATTACTATTCAATTTAATATTAAAAATCTCGAAATTTGTTAGCCAACAAGTGCTCAAATTCTAGCTTCAAAGCTATGAATTTTGCATGAATTAAGCATAGCCAACTACCAGCAGCTGTGTTTGTGTGTGTGTGCATGTGTGTGTGTGTTTGTGTGTGTGTCTGTGTACACGTGTGCTTGTGCTTCAATTAGAATTTCAGTTTAATCACTTGTCAAACTAATGAAAAGATGCCTTAAATGATTTGCAGCAAGCGCAGACATTTGCCTCCAATATAACTCATACGCCCCCCAGGCCCCCATTGAGAATTTGGCTAGGCTGAGTTGGCTTGTTCTGGTCTGGCTTTTGTGCACTTAATATACATATGTATGTACATATATTCAAATTATTATTGAATGTCCCAAGAGTCAATGTCAGAGCCGGTGCATAAATTGTTTGCTTGCCGCAACTTGGCAAATTGGTTGTTAATTACAGTTAGCCCAAGGCACACTCACCTCGATGGTTATGTGATGGCTGCGTGAACGAAAGTTGTCATCGTTGCTGCGCAGATTCTTCGAATCAATTTGCACATTCGTCTGCATTGTGTCGACTGCGTTTCGAGCTGCAAGTAAACAGATCATTAGTCAAGATGAAGAGAGAGGGAGAGAGAGGGAGACAGGGGTGGAGTGTAGCATGTGGTAGCCATAAAAAACTATAATTTTTTATGAGAATCCATGAAATGCCGAACGACATAAGCGAAATATTCTCATGTCGTGCCATCAAGTGCAGCTGAACGTTGATTGGAGCATAGCGCTCAATGGTGCGTGACCTTGATAACTGGGCCGAGGAGCCCCAGAAACTCGACGAGCCCAAATGCTGTCATAAATATAAGCAGCGGCACAACAGGACGTACGGCGCATATGGAAGTTGGCATTTGCCACCGCAAGGCTTTCACTTGGCTTGGCTTGGCTGGCCTTTGCCTTTTAAGCCAACTCCGGCCAAAGTCAAAGTCAAAGTGCCAGAGCAGGCCAACTGGCCAAGTAAATGATGCTTAAGCAACAACAACAACAACAACAACAACAACAACGAGAGGCAAATTAAATAGCGCCAATCGAGTGTGCTCGACTGCTGCCATACTCTGCAAATGGCCAGCCATGAGATAGATAGAGAGGGAAGCAGACAGAGAGTGAGAAAGAGAGAGTTAAGAGTCTTAAAAGACTGCAAAATAAATGCAAAAATCGAAATCAAATTTATTTTTGTATATTTCTAAATAAATCACAATCAGATTAAGCCAAGCTTCAGCTCAATTAATATTGCATTCAAATTTATTGTGGCTGCAAAAAAAAAAAAAAGGAAATGCCATCAAAAATGGAATCCAAAAAACGCATAGAAAGAATTTTGACTAGAAAACAGAATTTGCAATGAAACTGAATTTTTAATTTTCTTTCAATTAGGATTTCTATGAAATATATTTATTTTTCATTTCTGCGGCTGTGGCGCATATACTGCCGCCAGCTTGATACCCTGTAAAAAAAAAAAAAAAAAATGAAAGAAAATGAAATAAGTAAAGCTAGAAATATGAAGATAACGGAATATAAAAGGAAACGCCAAATTATGTGAGAAATTTACTGCTGCTGTCGTGGCATATAAAAAAATATTAAGTATGCTTATGTGTGTACCTATGTATGTGTGTGTGTGTGTGTGTGTGTCTGTGTGTGTGTGTGTGCGTGTGTGTGTGTGTGTGTGGGTGTGTG
>NW_022046909.1:0-14336 GCF_001654015.2 Drosophila navojoa
ATATATATATATATATATATATATATATATATATGATAAATATGATTTCATACATACATATAAATATATACATATATATTGTTGAATATATCAATGCAGAACTTCAGTAGTGATTAAATTTGAATACAATTTTAGGGCTAATATATGTACATATATAGAAAGATTAACGATTTCTTAACGATCCGAAACACAATTTATATACATATAAAATATTCTGAATATTTCCAGAAGTCAAGTTTACGTTAGTTGTAAAGCTTTGAAAATCAAAAGCAAAATATTAATTTTGAATTTATTAGAATTCTTCTTAACTTTTCCAAGCTCTATTAACTACATATATATGCATGCATATTCTAATCTCAGCATAGAAACTTTTCTATATTGATATGGCCTTTAAGCCCTAAGCGAGTATTAAGAAAAATTATGTATATGCAAGGTAATGATCTGATATATAACTGTATATATCAATGTGTTGTAATTTGATAACCAATAAATACCATGACAGGTGGCACTATTTCAATATATATTTCCATATATAGATTAAGACATTTGCTTTTAGCTTCAGCAATAATCTCTTCATTCCTATCTCTCCAAAAATTTCCTATGTTACACATTTCGAGTCTTTACTCTAAATAGACGCAGACGGACGGAAGATCGGTGAGAGGAGCAAAGCCCAGATCCCAAATTTTAGTTAAATTCTCAGACGAGTTTTAAAAATTCAATTAAGACCACATCGATTCATGCTCTAAAAATGTTAATGAGTATACGAGTAAGCTAATCCAGCCATGCTGAATAAAAGCTAATGAGTATTTCTGAAATGCAACCTTCTCCAGTGGAAACTGCTCGATTTCCCGTTTGACACTTAATCCTTGCGCCTGGCAAACGAAAATGAAAATGAAAACATTTGTTGCCATTTTCTATCGCAGCCCTGAAATCTGGCCAATTTGTCGACGGGCCATGAGATAAGAATGTGGCAGAAAAAAGAAAAAAATTGAAAATAATAAATAAAACGCACGAACAAATTATGAAAGCAATCAACGGGACGAAGCGGCAATGGGGATTTCGCCGGCATTAGGTCTCGGCTCGGAGCTTAGGCCTTATCAGAGATGTGAATTTGAGCGGCGCGCCGCTGCAAAAAGGACAACTCAACTAAACTGGGCGCAGCTCGATGGAATGGATGAATTTGTCACATTATGGGCATTATCGGGGCGGGCATATGTGAAGGAGCTGATAAGATCCAATGGCGATGCCCAGACTCAGGCCAATGCAGCAGAAAATCTGGCCGAGGGACGGGCGGGTGGCTTCTGTTGCTGTTGCTGCTGTTGCCGCTGCTGTTGTTGTTGCTGTTGGCAGTGGTGGTGGTTCTGCCTTCTAATGCAATTTTCAAATATTGTTGTTGTCAGTGTAATTGCCAGGATATTAATAGGGGTTGTGCTGCGTCCTCAACGGATTACGCCGGGCATTATGAGCAAATTAAGTGTGAAGTGGCATTTGGGATTTATACACACGCACACAGACAGACTAACAGACACAGTGAGGGCCAGAGAGGAAGAGGGAGAGGGAGAGGGAGAGACGCGCGGGTGCAAAGTCGAAGGATGCCAAAGGATCGCAGCTCTTAAGCGCTTTACCGACTGCAAAGCCAGACAACACAAACAATAGGCGTGGCCGCTGACACTCGCCAACAAAAGGTGTCACATGTCAAGGCAGCTACCTATGTGTGGATATCCAGGGGCCACTCGGCCAGCCAGTCCCAGTTGCTTTTCTGTTGAGTTGGAAAAACAAACTTGCACAACAAATGCGTCGCCTTATTGGCCTAGTCGGCCGCGCACATTTAACCCCAAGGGGCGGGGGCAGTCGGGCATCTCTCAACGGCTTATCATTTACACTTAACGGCTAAGCGTGGGCAGGAACAGGCGACTCTACCGCAGCAGCAGGAGTAGGGGTAACGGAAACGACGCCGGCACGTGCCCGGCTGCCGCATCGAGCGATTCATAAGCTTGGCTACTGGCGGCGGGGGTGTGGGTGTGGGCGGCGCATGCATTGAAGTATTATTAACCGCAAAATGCTCATAAAGGATCAATTTGTGCGCACACGTGCCGAGGATAATGCCCAGGGCCACGGCCTGCGGGCGGGGGCGTGGCGCAGAGCCATCATTGCGACAAAGCGTGAAGTGCCCATAAATCAAAACAGCGGCTGCCAAATGGACACAGCCCGATGACAGTCCATGTCCCGCAGGAGGAGAGCCGCAACTCTCTCAGCTATTTGACTTCCTTCTGGGCAGGATTCCTTCTGGCCAGCAAATAGGTTCTCCTCTAGAATTATTCAAGTCCTCTGTTCGCGTGGAATGTTTAGATGTGCTCTACTGTTTCACTGTTTCAGTGTTCCAGTTTCACACGATCCCTGCTTGCCTAACTCTCTTTAACAAATTACTATTTCTTTGCATTCTTTGCATTTCAAATTGATTTACTCTTCTCTTGTCTTACACATTTTCAACTGTTCCACTTGATTCCATTGTTTCCCAAGTTCTCTGCTGCCTTAATGGCGCCCGATCTTTGTCAGAGCTTGCTTTTACGGGTCTAACAGACTTTTTTATTTTCTCAAGTAACATCATATTTTGATCTCTTTCTGTTCTTCTCATATTTCTAATTCCATCCCATTTCATCATCTATAAATGTAATACTGTCTTTCTGTTCTGTTCTGACTCTTTTACTCTCTTGATGCATCGCTTGGCTCTATTCTTTCTAAATTTCATCATTCCATCGTTCCTCTCATCGTTCCCTTCCTTCCGCTTTTCAGCCATGTTTCACAGTCCCATATTCTACTTTCATTTCATGCCACTCTCAGAGATCCTTTGCTTCAGTCCGCCTATAATGTATTGTATTACTATTTCTAATTATTACTGTTTCGCAGTCTCACTGTTCCATTTCCATACTTTTCGTACTCTTACTGCTCCCCTTGCTTAAGTTTTTCAATGGTATTTCTGTTCCTAAATGTCACTGTTTCACTCGCTTCATGTTTCATTTCTCAACTGTTTTTCAGCATTTCTCTAGCTCTATCAATCTGAGCTGCCACCGTTTCAGCGGCCCCCCATGGAGGCACTTGTTCGGCTCGTCTGTCATCTCATCTCTGGCGCTTGGGTTTCGGCATATTTTGTTCCAATTCCGCTCGTCATCGACTCTTAAAACACAATTAATTAGACAAGTCTTGGCCAGGTCTGGACCTGAACCTGCTGCTGGACGAGGCGCAGCTCCAGCCCCGTCCATCAGTCAACTGACCTGCAGCGGGTGGGCGGGTATTCGGGTGTTCGGGTGCTCGGGTGGTGCAGGCCAGCATGCTCCCAGCGCAGGCTGCGACCCACAAATCGTTTGCAATTTAGCTGAAATCGCGCCTCTTGGCTAAATTGCCTTTAAATTGGCAGTTGGCGCAGCGCATCATAAATCCAAGCGGCACCAGCGCCAAGTGCAGCTCCAACAGCTTCGTCGAGCCCAGCTCGCCTGCATGCAGGCCCACATGTGCATATATCCATTTCCATTTCTGAAGTAGCGGAAGTATCGCTTGCCCAGCTTGGATCTGGCACTGCGTCCATTTCCCACATCCATTGATCGGTCCGCTGCCGCTGCCGCTGCTGCTGGCCGTGGGGCATCGTTGGCGGTCAGCGGCGGCGGTCGCAAATTATCAACAAATTAGACTTTTCGTCGAAGTTCGAGTCGGAGTTGGAGTTGGAGCTGGAGCTGGAGACGGAATCATCATTTCATTTGTTTGCATGTCTCGTTGTCATTTCGCTTGATTTTGGCGGCGTCTCCTTTGGCCTGTCATTTCTCAGCTCTCATCTCTCTCTCTCTCTCTCTCTCTCACTCTCACTCACCTCTTCGCTCTTCTGTTCTCTCTCAGCCGCAGCTCGTTTTATGGCTGCCGCGTCGACGTCGCCGCCGCTGGTAAAGTGATTTCTTCAACGCTTTGTTAGCGCACAGGATTGATGCAGCTGTCATTAGGCGTTTTCGGCTTAAACGGATCCCAGCCAGGTTGACCCGAGCTGTGGGGCTGGCTGCCTTGTCCGTTTGCTAAATGCGTTTTTAACGTGCTTTTAATTGTCAGTTCGTTGCGTCTCCACTTAGCCCCCCCACTGCCCACTCCCCACACACAGCCGGCTGGCTGAGCTGCTTGAGCGCAAATTAAATCAAATTGAAACTAATTAACATAAATAAATTTACACAAAATCTAATTGCAATATGGCTCGTTACAGGCTTTCACACTTTACGCTTGAGTGGGCGCCAACGTCGCTGTCGCTCACTCGGTTACTCCTCCGCCCTCTGGGACCCGCGCCCCTTCCCCCTGCCGCTCCAAGCCAGCCTTGACATTTACAAGCGACAACTGTCAAATTGGACGAGTTGCATTTGCAAATAAATAGACGGGCATTCGCTCAATCGGAAACGGAACTGACGGCGCACAGACGAGGCGCAGGAGTCGTCGCCTTCCATTAGGCATTTGCGGCATTGCTGGCAGGAAGCGGGTGGGTGCCGCTGGCAGTGTGGGGTTGTTGGCTGTGCTTCGACGCCTCGGCCTCAAGTTTTAGGCGCAATACAATTAATTGGATTTGATGCTGTTGGCCACGCCGACACCCCTTGGCCACTCACTTCACTTCACTCCTTTAAACTGCTCGCTGGCCATGCGGCGTATACGCAATGTGCTGAACTTGGCCACACACTCTTTACCGTTGTTTGCGCTGTAACAAGTTCAGTTATTTACTGCTTTATTTGCGCTCTTGTCAAAGCCATCAACACAGTCAGACAGCCAGGCCAGGCCAGGGCAGGCCAAGCCAGGCAATCCCTGTCCATGTCCGTGTCTGGCGTATCCTGGTGGTGGATTTTATTTACTTCATTCACAGCCCGAGCTCTATGGCCATGGCTATGACTGTGGCTATGGGCCTCTGCGACTGTCTGTCCGTCTGTCTGTCTTTCTGCTCGTTGAGTTTATTTGCAGAATGATTTTTCAATAATTTATGTATGACGTTGTCGACGCACTGCCACGGCTACAGCCACTTGATTTAATGTGTGGGGTGTTACTTTCAACACCCTCCAATCATAATAATCATAACAGCAGAGGCAGAGCAATAGCACCACCAACACCACCGAAACAGCAACAGAAACAGCAACAGCAACAGCAACATGAATCAATAGTGTTTTTGGTGTGACAATGCAATTATAAATGGTGACAAAATAATTTCCGCTGCGTGATTTTTATGACAGTTGTGCGGCGCATTATGCTCGACTACATTCGGATCAGAGGCACAAATTAAATAAGTATTAAGTAGTTTATCAGGCAGCCACGCCAGCATTATCAACTCTCAACTCCCGACTCCTGCTCCGGCTCGGGCTCCTTTCAGCTATCCTTTGCCTTGGCTAATTTCAAATGCCAATTTAATGAACATAATTGGATAGCAATGCCATAAAAGAAAGCGAGACATGAGCAGGAGTAGCACGTAGCACGTAGCAGGCATAGCCTCACATCACATCATACCCACATACATATATATACATATAATATGTATATACGTATATAATTTGTGTTCATCCCGATTTCCGGCCTCTTTGGCTGTGTGGGTGCTGTGGGGCCTCAGCGCCGTCAAATGAAATCATATTTCCTTTAAAGGGTATCCCTGTCCTCGTTTGCTCCACATTTGTATGTGTGCCTGTGTGTATCCCAATACAGATATGTACACACACAAACACCCAACCGAGTGCCTATCAACGCTTCAGCCCGTTGCCCGTCTCGAGATCATCGCGAATTCATAAAAGCATGTCATTTTGTGCACGCAATCGCGTTGCGTTATAATTGGAAATTGGAAATGGCTAACAGAGAGAGAAAGAGAGTGGGGGAGAGCGCGATAGAGAGAGAGAGGGAGAAAGAGTGTGAGTGAGAGAAAAAAATAAAAATATGTATATAAAATGAAATGGCAGCAGACGCGCACCTTTTGCGGAATTGACTGGACCTGGACTTGGTATTGGGATTGGAGTTGGGTTTGAGTGCGGGTTCGGATTTGCCTTTGGCTTTGCCAGTGAGTGTGCCAGTGCCAAAGCCACTTGGATTCCGCCGACTTTGTAAAACATTTGCAATTGCAAAGTGTTAAGGGGAATCAACAAACCGATTCGAGGAAACAATCTAATAAAGCAATAAACAAGTAGATTGTGAATATTTTGAAATTCAAAATCAATTTCTGATAACTGGAATATTTCTATTGGTATATTTCAGTTGGAATTATTATTTATGAGACTATTTATTATTTTTTCTTATTTTATTATTTAATATTTTATTTTTTTTTTTTTTAATTATTATTATTATTATTATTTTTTTTTTTTTTTTATTGTTTCTTTGTTCTCGTAATAATTATTTGCATCAATCAAGAGTTACCAATTCATACTTCATTCAGAAATCACTCCTAAGTATTATAGAACGATCTAGAATAGTCCTAATTTTATCTGAATATATTTAATTGCAAATATCATACAAAATATACTCACATAAATATATTATATATTTAATTTATATCTAACCTCATCAAACAAATAAGTCTACTTTTATTACTTTATAGAAACCAGGAATATCTTTAAGTAGGAAAACAAAAGATAACTCAACAGTGATTGAACTAATTTAACACAATTCTATATTAAATGGTAGAGCTAAATTAGTACAAGTCTAAAAATCCATAAAAAACTGTTATTACTTACAACTTTAATATTAAAATTTGTTTAAGGAATCCCAATTCGAATAGAGTTCCCGGTGTCCATATGCCTTAAAAGGCAATTTGAACGAATTCAGTGGGTTAAGGATAAGATCATATTGATATTTAACAGAAGTCTCAGCAGACTTCAAGCGAAATGAGATGATTGTTTTCAACAAACTGAGCTGCAAGTATAAGTAGAATCTTTGCATATCATCCAGTAGAATTTATTCATCTCGCAAGGAATGAGTAATGGTCTTTTAAATAGTTGCTCTATTAAGAGTTACGTGCTGGGAGTGATGTTTTTTGATTTCCTGTTCAAATAGGATAGTCCGACTTTGATTGCTTATTGGGCTAATGCATTAGAGCACGGGCATGATTTACTTCAACCAAGTAAACAGGCTGAAGCTTCGCAGATCTCTTAGCCAATTAAAAACTTATATACGTTTATTGAGGCATCAATATTCTTTTTGGATATTACATTTACTCTTTAATTGAAAGAACTTGATTGTTTTGTCAGAGCCGCGAAAATGTGCTTAATTCTAGTTAGATTATATAACAATAAAAAAAAGATGAATGAATCGAGGCTCTTTATGTGCCGGAATAAGGTGACAAGTCCAATGCGGGCCTCGTCCGCTAGTTGCCACCAGGCCACACTGCCACATCCTTTGTGCCACTCAATTGTCAACGAGCCTGGGTCGGAGCATTGTCATAATCAAAGTGATTTCTCCCGACCGCCCCGCCCGTGGAGAAATGTTGACAGCTGTTGGGGTTTCACCTTTCTTTTTTTTTACCATTTTTCCATTTTCCGTTTTTATACATTTTGTGAGTGGGTGTGTTAGTGCCTCCCTCTCCGTGTTCTCTGTTCGATTTGAATGAAAACCTGCAACATTTGCACCTGACCACAATGGAGCCGTCCGGCAATGGCATTGTTGATGCAGCCGCTACAACTTCATTACAGCTCAACATCGTTGTTCTCTCTCCCTCTGGCTCACACCTCATCTCTGGCACGTCCGCCCCCACTTAAAGCGTTAAATCCACCCCATAATCCCCAGCCCGCAATCGCGCCAGCCCTCGAGGGTCGCTCTCTAGTCGTTTGAGCGGGGGGTCAAGCCGCTGGCACTAAGTGAGTTGGCTTTTTATTGGCAACCGGCATATGGACAACCCCCGGCAGGGCCATTGGACGAGGAGGATTTTAATTTACCCTAATGCGTCTATAATTCAAGCCATTAGTGCAATCGCATTAGAAACACTCAACAACCCTTTGCAAGCGACCACTGGCCAACCAACAGCCAGGACGGCACTTGCTGACTCTACTTGGAATTACAAACACACTATATCAAGAACTTAAAGGATTTCCGTTCTACTTTTAATATTGATATTGATGTCCAAGGACATCACGTCTTTAGATACTTCTCTCAGAGTAGGCAGAACGGATTTCTTTACTTCCCAGATAATAAACAATTGTTAAGTCCATCAATCTCATAGCGAAGATTGGGAACAATTAGTCGACGAACGAAATAATTTTCAATAAAGATCTTCAAAAACTAATTTTTCCGTGGAAAAAAGTAGATAGCTCAGACTGCCAAATATTGAGCGAAATATTCAATGTAGATTTACTAGAATCATGACAAATTTTAAAAATTTTTAGCATATGCTGAAATTGTGAAGAGTCCACTTTTTTTTTAGGGTAAATTTAAACAGAGTCCAGATAAAAGAAATTGTATGTCTAATCATTACAGTATTATAGAAGCTATTCTACATTTAAGCTTAACACGTCGTCTGCTCCCTCCTTATGATGGTTAATATATATATTTGATACTTTTACATTATACACAATACTATATGCACTATATACACATATGTAGTTACCAATTACAATTCAAATAGACAAGCAAGAGCTTCAAAGTTCCATCTGCAATATATTTGCAGACAAACATACAAATGTATCTTTGATTCCTATAATAAAATATGTTATTCATAATATTATAACAAAATACAGAGCTGTTCATATTCGACAGACCCATCTGGCAGCTCTATATGTTTTGAGAGATATCCTATTTAAAAGGTATTTTCAGCAAATCTACCGTTTAATGTCTTTGATTTAAAAAAATCGAGTTCCGTCGAGTATGGTCCACTTTATAGGGCTGCTAGACGGATCAGTCGAATATGGACAGTCCTGCATGTATTTCATTAGGAAATATAGTTAACAGATCAATTACGATCTACAGTCAATAAATTGATGTAAGTTTTTACATTTACAGATACATTTATGTATTTCTGATATTGCTATAACAAAATATGTACATATATATATTTCATTAACAGATCTATTATTATCTGTAAACAATAGCAGTCACACTCATTTGTCTTTATACTTTCAATTAGCCGCCAATTCCAATATCTTTTTAAATTTATAATATCTATAAAAAAAATCTATAAATTATATATGCCTACACCTGTGCAAACCCAATGTTTTAAGAGCACTGATTGAAGTGGACAGACTCAGCTTATCCCTTGGCAAATAGACGACTAGACTGGCCTAGGGCTAGGCTGCCTGCTCTAGTGGGTATACCCAGTAGCACTCTACTCGGGCGTCGGCAAAGTCAACTGTCGGCTGCGTGGCCGGGACACCTGTATCAAAATATTATTTCATATGCCGACGCTCGCACGTAATTAGGACTCGACGCAATCCGTGGCCGCTTGACAGCAGAACAATGTGAAGGGCGGAACGAGGGTGGAGGGGCGGCCTACTGCTACTGGGTTGATTGGTCGACCAATTTAACTTTCGAGCTGTGGCTGTCAGCCAGACAAACCGTCAATAAGGCGACTAATTAAAAATCAATCGCTGGCCCCTTTTAATTGGGCCGCATTCGGCTCGCTATTAATGGCCACGGCTACGGCTACGGCTACGACGGCTGCGGCTACGGCCGGGCCCACCTCCGCCTGGCACGTGTCCTGCGCAAATATTGCCGCACGCTTTCGATAGGGCGGTGCGGAGGGGGACAAGGCGGCAGCAAAAGCAAACTAAGTAAAGCGATAGCAAATCGTTTGATTTTTTATGCGTTTATGTTTCATATTTATTTATGGCTTGTCCAACAAATTACGCGCTTCAGTTGCACAAAAAGGCGGCCAACACGTGCCGCCCCCACCCCGCTCCTGCGCCCAGCAGAGATTGACATTTTTAAAACTGAACGAGTCTGCAGTGAGCGGAAAATGGATTTCTAATATTTGCCTTTAAAAACATATTACATAAAGTAAAAAAAAAACGATTTATATATAGACTATATATGTACGGAGCGAACATCAAGCGAAAACTAACTGTAAAGATGAGCCTTAAATATGCTAACAGCGCTGATGCCGCTGATGCCGGAGCAGCAGCAACTTTTCCCGCAGGACGTCCGGGCTTAAAAGTTGAGAAAAATGAAACTTTTATGGGCTGGGCGCCTTAGCTTGCCCGGAATTTTTTATCTACATAAGACGGCGCTGTCCCGCCGGCGCGCCTCAACTGCAGGCAATTTACTTTTCGATTAAACGCTTGAACAGCGCTCCCGAACAAAATGGCGCGCATAAATGGGGGCCGTCTGGTCGACACTCCAGCAGCCAATGCAGCTCCAGTTCCATCCTTCAGCTTCCGTCCTTCGCCTAGACCTTGGACTACGCCTGCTTGCGCCGCTTGGGCTCTCCGATGGCGGGCAAGCCGCTGTCGAATTCGGATATCGTGAGGGCGCGCGACTTGTTGAGGCTCTTCATGAAGCTGCTTTTGCCATTGCCACCCATCTTCCTGCGGTCCGCTGCACCATGCTGCTGCTGCTGCTGCTGCGTCTGCCTCACCTCCCCGCTGACCGTCGTCGTGTAGAGGCGCCGCTTCTCGCGCTTCGCCTGCTGCACCTTCTCGGGATCGCTGCAAATGATGAAGGGATCAATGATTTTCGATACACTAATTCGCTAATCAAATGATGCAATTGAATGGGATAAATACCGCTCGGTGTAGGTCAGTCGATTGGTGGGCGGGGCCGCCTTGGGGGCGGCATGCTGGCCGGCGAACTTGCTGGGCGCCTCCTTGAGGGCGAAGCTCTTGGCAAAGTGGCCCATGTGCGCGATGCGCACGTTGAAGATGGGCTTCAGCTCCTTGGGAAATGTCGAATAGAACTTCATCCAGGAGACGAAGGCTGCAACGAAACAATGTGGCTCAGTTGGCGTTGTTCGAGGCTGGAGTCGGAGGAGCATGTTAATGCTTTCAGAATTAATTGATGTGTTGGCTTAAGTGCCTGCCTGTCCGTGTGTATGTGTGTGTGTGTGTGAGGCATTCATTACAAAATAAATTTGTTAAAATGACAAATGAGCAATGTCAGCAAAGAATTTCTCGGTGCCAAATCCCGCCGTACAGCACACTCGACGCGTCGCCGCCCTTTGTGCGGTTGGCTCTGTTGTGGGCATGTCCTTGCTAATTACGCAGCACTTATGCCAGGCAATGCCAAATTATACAACAATGATATCAAATTACCACAACGTGCACAGCTCGCAGCAGCCGCAATTGTCCTCGAATGTGATAAGCATCGCACACACACAGAGAGAGCTATGTAAATGCGATGTGAAATTGTAAAATGAAAAATGCGTTGGAAGTGAACAAAAACAAAGAGCACGAACTGAACTAAAAAAAAAAGGAGACAGCTGTTGTTGTCTGCGCTGGTTGACATCTCAGAGCAATAAAAGCAACGACAGCAGAGCAGCGGGAAGGGTCACCTTCACTGACAGATCTAATCGCATCGCAATCGAATACCTAAACCAAGCGAAACAATTACCCAGCCACAGAGCCAATTTACAGAACTTCCAGCTCGAGCATGGAATAAACAAGTTCTCATGCATGGACTTGCGGTAATATACATGCATATGTATGTCTATACTGTCGATCAGTTCATATCAAGCAAGGCGTGAGCTATTCCCTCTGGAAATAGTTCACAAATATACCTGAAGTAGGGGTTTTTCCTGTTTTGAGATCAGAAAATATACACTAGAATTAAATTATAATTTGTTGAACAAATAAGAAATACTTTGCATAAAATTGTAATTATAAATCCATTAATGGCTGAGCTGAGCTTTGAACTAGATTGCAAAATTTACTCATTATTATTGAGTACCAAAATTCTATCTCATTATATTATGTATAGGATTTTAAATAGAACTCTCGACAATTACATCAAAACCCCTTATAAGTAAATCTCTCAGTGAATAAGCAAAAGATGATCAATATTTAAATATTGATTTCCTTTCAAACTTGTATTTAATTTAACTTGTAAAAGTTTCTCTTAAGAATATATTCCTAAATTGAGGAAATAATCATTGCAAAGATATTGAGATTTCCAACTGCAGCTCCTAAGGCGCCTGTGTGTTTACATAATACAACATGTTGAACCACTAGCGATAGCAGTTCACGTCCACTTACTTAAACCATCAAAAGGACTACTCATCAAATTGGGATCGTTAACCGCACAATTCATCAAAGCAGCCCAACAAGAGAGACACAATGAGATAGAGAGGGAGATAGAGAGAGAGAGAGAGAGAGAGTACGAGGGAAGGAGAGCTAACATGAAGTGCATCAATAGAGACAAAGACGCTGCTCTGCCCTGGCAATTAACTCGGAGCAGCAGCCGTTCCAGCCACCCGCTCTCCCGTTCAGTCTTCCGTTTCGTTTCGTTCCGTTCCGTTCGAGCGTTTGGGAACTGGTTGGCTTCTTTGTGCGCTAGTCCCCTGGCTGCTCGGGAGTCGGTCTCAAAGTCAAGCCCTTGTCTTTGGGGCTGCTTAATTGCCGAATACGCGCCGGCAGTCAAGTGGCAGACATTAGGCACACAAAAAGTATGACGAGCCCGGATGTTTGCCGACGTCTGCAAGCCGGAAGTTGCGAATAAAATAAATGTCATTCGAGCAGTGTCAATGGCAGGGTGCAAAGAGAACTACATACCCCAGCTCCCACCCCACCCTCTCCCATTCTCCCTTCCCCAGCCCATCGAACAAACCGCACAAAATGGCTTTTTATGAAGCTTCCTCCCCAGCTTTAAATCCATTCTTCCCTTGCGCCTCGGCAAGCCCGATTTCCATTGTTTAGCCCGGGACTGCGTGGGGGTCGGGGTTGGGGTTGTTGTTGGGGGTGTTGCTCGGCTAATGCGACCGCCGTTGGCTCAGCGTCAAATGCGAACGGATATTTTTTTGAAGCGCGCGTGCTTATGCGGTTTCTCTGCTGCTTCTTCCTCTACTTGTGTAGGCGTGGCAAATTGTTGTGATTGTTTGTTTCTTCCCTCCCCCAACTGGGTCTTTCGGGTTTTTGGCTTAGGCTCAGTTTTCGGCTTTTCGGTTTTTGCGGCCTGCGGTTTTCCACTTATTGTCCACTCCGGCCACTAAGTAGTTAATCATGTGGTACAGCATGAGCAGGGCTGGCTAGGGTGAGAGGGCGATGCCAGTCCTGATAGCCATACGACACTGATTGCTAAGATTTTACGCTGATTTTCCCAGTGTAAGTAAATATCTCCATTGTGAATAATTGTGTTCTTATGGAACTCATCGGACCAATCGAGCTGATAGAGATGTTATTAAGACACAATATGTAGGGTATATATAAGCTATACATGGTCTCTATCACATGTAAAAGCCGTCATATAGAAATCTTATCCAGTTAACTTCAATATACAAGTAGTTACTAAAACAGAATTGAAGATCATTTAATCAGATACGAGAGAGCAACGAAAGCAACGAGAGAGAACGAAAGCCATAACCACTTGTCTTCCCAGTGGGGAATTTTCGCTGTTGTCATTAAATGAAATCCTAAAGTTTTTTTAAATTTGTTCCACGTTTGTCTAGCCATAGTTACACAACTTTTAGGAAAATATTTGTACACAAATTTTCAATAAAGTAAGGCATTCAAGTAGATTATCAATGACTAAGACTTGCCATATTAGTTAACTCTCCACTTGTGCTCAAGATGCTCTTCACTTATTTCAAGTTAAACAACTTATTATAATATCTAGAACTCAAGTTTCTGAATCAAGACGATTTACTAGGATAAGGTTTATAAAAAAAAAACCTGTAGAAGATTCTGTAAATGCTTCGAATGAGCGTAGTTATAACTAATATAAATTATATGTATATTGTTTTCATTGTGAGTACATATTCCAATGAGTATGTGTTTCATATGTTCTTAGCTTTACACATATTGACTATATAATTTTCATTTTGTAACGTCAGGAATTTAGTAGCTATGTTTAGCTCTAATACTGTAGAAAATTCAGCTTTTCTCGATTTGCCACGACCCTACTGAGCGTAGACACCTCATTTTGGTCTGTGTTTAGAAAAAGCTCAAAATATGTGAAAATACAGAGTATTTTTCGATAAGCCACGCCCATCAAGACGCGTAAAATTAATTTTTGGGCCATCGATAGAGGAGCTTACTACTAAATTAACTATCCAAATTAGAAGCTTCTAGCTAATATATTTTAGGAGATATAAACTTTAGCCGTTTGCCACGCCTCAATGGGAGGATATACATATGTACACTCATGATGAAAATAATATGTACACTTCTTAAAATTGAGTTTAGTTTAGCAAAACATTTTTTCTACTGACCTAA
>NW_022046910.1:2178-14332 GCF_001654015.2 Drosophila navojoa
ATAGTAGTAGTACTAACAGTAGTATTTTTCCTAAAAATAGTATTAATACTACTAGTAAAATTGTTCCTAAAAATAGTAGTAATACTTTCAATACTACTTTTTCTAAAAATAGTAGTAGTAATACTTTTCTTAAAAATAGTAGTAGTACTAACAGTAATATTTTTCCTAAAAATTGTAGCAATACTTTCAATACTACTTTTTCTAAAAATAGTAGTAGTACTAACAGTAGTATTTTTCCTAAAAATAGTATTAATACTACTAGCAATATTGTTCTTAAAAATAGTTGAAATACTTTCAATACTACTTTTCCTAAAAATAGTAGTAGTTAATAGTAATATTTTTCATAAAAATAGTAGTACTACTACCAGCAATACTCTTCCTAAAAATAGGAATAGTACTGCCACTAATACTACCCATACTAGAAATGAACACTCTTTCACATCTTTCTACATGTATATGACTGCTTAGCTAAAAATAATCGATAACAAATCGCTCTAAAATCGATCAATAATCGATAGCACAACTGCAGAGCTGGCAGGGTATTCCCTAGCTGGGCATTGCCAATTAGAGCGTTAGACTACACTTTTTGTTGCTGTTCCTTTCCCATTTCATGTGTTTTGTTTTTTATGCGCTGAGTATCAATAAATTTCCGTTGGCTAAAGCAAACAGAGCACAGAAAACGGGTAAACACACACACACACACAACTGTTTATTTAAGTGTATGTGGGTGTGTGTGTGTGAGTTATGCAAATTTTAGTTTATTTTGGCACAAGCCATTTTTTTTATTACTGTGAAAATGATGTTTGCAACGTTGTGTGCGTAAATTGATTATAAAACATATATTTATGATTTGGCATTTTAGCAATATGCCAATATTCAAGTGAATAAATTGACACTGGATGGGCGTATTTAGCTAGTGGCTAATAAAGACAATGGCGGAACTAACAGGGAATAGAAACAGTTGGCAGCTAGTCAAGGAACCTTTGGCTAAAGTGAGCTTAAAGGCAGATTCCGTGTAGATAATGAGAGTCAAAAAATTTTTTTGATTATACTAAATATCAATTTATATACAAGTGGAGGTTCACTTAGTTCCTTATCAACAGAGAAAAGCTCTACCTAGTTTCACTTATTTAGTCTGCTTCCCTTTTTTTTTCACTTAACCTTACTCCAACTCTTTGAGTCATTACCAGCGTCAAGATAACAACACCAGTTCAGCTTCAGTGTTGCAAAATCCGAGAAATTCTCATAGCAACCCTGATTTAGTAGCTACAGCGAAATACAATCTAAGTAAGCATGGAGAAGGGAAATTCTCTGTAAATTCAGGAATGAAATATCAACAAATTAACAGAGAGAAAGAAATGAAATTGTTTTCGCTCTCAAACAACGAAGCAGCTGAAGTTCGCAATTCAAATGAATTTGTTAGTTAAAGTGAGCTCCCTCAGTTGGACAACGCGAGTGATGGAGATGCAGGCGAATTGCATAAGGCTGAGTAAGTGCTGGAAGCATTCATATATTTAATATACATATACATATATAATTATACATTTATATTTATTTATAAGTTTGCTGGGCTCGCAAATCACCTGAGGAAACTTTTATCAGACAAGTATCGCCAGGTGTGTGTGTGTGTGAAAGTTGCAATTGTATAGACTTAAAATTGCATTTTTGCTTACAGTAATATACATATATGAAATCTGTGTATATGAGAGAGTGTGTATGTGTGTGTGTGTGTAGGATTAATGAAGTGTTTGCAATGTATTTATTATGCCATTATGATTGCATATCTGTGTGAATGTAATTTCATGCATTGAAATACTCATTCAGTCTCTGCCTCCCTCTCTCTCGCTCTCTGTCTCTATCTCACTCACTCACTCGACCCCTTCTCTTCAGTTACAACATGAATAAAGCACTATAATACTGATTGGCAGCTCTTCAGTTGATCAAAGGAAAGCAATTTCAATTGAAATTGCAATATTTCAGCTTTGATTAAAGTAAAAAATCTTTTAATGAGTGACAACTTGATAGCGCAAATATTGCTACAAATATATACATATATATACATATACATGTATGTATATGCATATAAAAAATAAATTAAATAACATTCCCATACATGTAGCTTTTTATATTGCACGAAATTCAATAGTGAAATCATTATTTAATTATAATGAAAATGGCTTCACTGTTACTCAATAAAAAAAAATATAAAAAAAATCCAATTGGAAGTGAAATCACTTCTGCATCAATTTTTAAAGCAATTTTTCAGTCACTTGAATATGAACCAGAAATAAGCCAAGATAATTCATTCTGAGGAAAACTTATCAGATATATGTATATATTTTCAGGGAAATCCGCTTATAGCGACACTCAAGGGATCGTCTTAAAGTTTACTCATATAGGTTTGCCTAGAGACCTGAATTATCGTCGCAATAACCATACGGACGCTATAAGGCGAGTCGTTATAACCGGATTCCACAGTGGATATTCATATATAGCTATACAGGATTGTGCATATTCGACTGACCCATCTGGCAGCCTTATTTCTTTTGACAGAGATGCCAGATCAGATATTAACATAACTCATGGGAAGCTTTAGTCTATGCCAACAACTATATTACGTGTCTATATAATAGCTAGTTAATCGCCTTCAATCATATTATCAATTGTGTAAGAATAATCGCTCAATAAGTTATGCAAAGTTCAGTTCACAATGGAATAGAAATTTCAATAGCAGCAATGCCTTACATAATGTTACATACTGTTAAATATATATATAATATATATTTACAGTTGGACATACTTAAGGCATAGGTAAGAGCTGATTAAATGTCTAATAAGATTATGAGCATTCCAACGATTGGCCACACTCCACGCCACTGCAGCACATTAATGTGTGTGTGTGTGTGTGGGGGGAGGGGGAGGGTAAGAAAAAGTCGTTGGGTAAGAATCATTTGTTGCCTGTTCAATATGAACTCTCGTATTTTACAATAAATAATTGCATTGCTCAATCTAATTAAGATGGCGAATAGAAATTGCAAAATCGATAAAATTTCCCAGCAATGCCAGCGGGAAGCATAGCTAAATGCATTTTATGCATGCAATCAGACGTAAATTTTATACATTGTTTTAATGCACAACTATACTATATATATTTATATAATATATATACGATATTTTCAAATATACTTGAACTTTAGCTATGCATCTTATTGCTAGTAAAAAATAGTTTATTTTATTAGTTTTATTATAATTTGTTTAGTTTGAAACTCAACCCGATATCTTAGCTCTAGAACCATTTCTCAATTGCAACATGAATTGCCATTATTCATCCAATCGATGTCTTCCTTTCCTTATAGCCTTGCTTGTACCTATAGCCGTTGTAGAGCATTGCTCAGTCGGGCTTGCACTCAATTTTCCAATTTACTTAATTGGTTTTTTCCTTCCAGCTGCACTTCGCAGTTAATTTGCTTCACTCACTCTTGTCCTCTTTCTTTTTTTCTTATTGTTCAGCAAATGTGAAATTTCTTAACGCTCTTTGTCAAGGCGTTGCCAGACCATTTACCGCAATTCGGCTACAGTGAATACCCTTTGTTCAGCTTAAGCGATGTCGTTGCTGTATAAACTATATACTATTTGAATATCGTAAATCAGCGTTTACAATTGTTGTGATATAATACCGATGCCCTCTAAATAAACCATTTATCTCTCATATTATTTTCGTAACTGTAGATAGAGGATTTCAGGTTACGATATATATATAAGATATATATGTATATATATCTATAGCAAAACTATGTGTCTCACTTATATCGCACCTTTAACTATACGACATTGATATTGACTTACGGTAGTAAACATAAAATGCTATTGTAACCCTACAACCCATATCAACTGCATAATTCGTCTCTCAGGTATATCGTATGTGTATATCGTATATTATATAGCATGTGTATATCGTATATTGCATCGTATGTGTATATCGTATGTGAATATCGTATGTGTACATCGTATGTGTATATCGTATATTATATCGTATGTGTATACCGTATGTGTATATCATATGTGTATATCATATGTGTATATCTTATTTGTATATCGTATGTGTATATCGTATATTATATCGTATGTGTATATCATATGTGTATATCATATGTGTATATCTTATTTGTATATCCTATTTGTATACCGTATATGAATATTGTATATTATATCATATGTGTATTACGTGGATATATCGTAATCTCAAACAAACATTTTCTTTAGAGTGTGTCTCAACTTTGTTTTCCCCCAAAATACGTTAAATAAAACATCAACTCCTTTACGTATCACTCATCCGAAAGTCGTGCCTAATTGGACGACTATATTATATGGTTCCCATGGGAACAGCTCATGGTATGTGTAACTCCTCTGTAACGCTCTTATTTCTGCAAAGGGTATTTAATCATCATCAACGCAAATGTGGACTTCCTCGACAGCGACAGATAGAGAGAGAGAGAGAGAGAGAGAGAGAGAGTGAGAGAGAGGAAGGTGGAGCATATGCTCGCATTACTCATACGCAGCGTTGCGCGCGTCATTAATTCATAGGCATGAAGTTGATTGCGCTCCGTTTGGTTACATTTTCAGTAATTTTCTTCTGATTCTGCTGCTCCTTCATTTTTTTCTATTTTGTTTATTTTATTTTATTTTTTTTTTTTTGCGCGCGTGCGTGTTTCCTCTGGGTACACAAGGGACCAGAGATGGGCCAGACAGGCCAATTAAATTGGTTCACAGAGTCAACTACATATTAACACATACTTAGCATGCAACAATACAAAACCAACACACACACACGCACACACACACAACGACTGCTTAACACAAAGCGAGGTAACCCACGTAACCCGGTAAGTTTATGAATTTCAAAAATGCGCCCCATTGCCTGAACTAATTTTCCTGCACACGCAATCGCCCACGCACACACACACACACGCACACACACACACACGCACACAAAGTCTGCTTTTCAATTTTCAGAGCCGCTGCCTTTGTGTGCGTGTTTAGAGAGGCGTCTGTCAAAGCAGCGCACACAAAGGAACAAAACGAAACGAAACGAAACGAAACGAACGTAAACCAAAATGTAAACGAAAATGAAAATGGAAACTGAAAGGGAAGCAAAACAGCAAAAGGCAGACCACATAAAAGAGAAAATGCCAGCAAGTGTTGCCAAACTCAAATACCCTTAGTAACTAAACGAAACCGCTTTAAGATAAAACAAAGCCAGCCCTTTGATCAAATGCAGCTAGGGAACTTATCTGAGAAGCGCACAGCGTGCGCTCGCTTTATTTACTTTAACTTTCGATTCAGGGCTGAACCAGAGGCTGAAAGTTTCAAAAAATGCAAATTCCTGATATTCCCAACGTGAATTGTCAAGTTTTCTCCATGCAAAAGTCTGAGTTTGTCAACTTAACTAAAAGGTGAGAAACTTCTCTTAGTTGAGTTGAAGGCAAACTCGCGAAAAATATGTATATCGATATGTATATCGAAACTAATCTATTCAGAGAGTCAATTCGATTTGTTCAAGGGAACTAAAAGCTATGAATACTTAGAAGTCAAAGTCGAATTCATTTGCAGCAATAACTTATTTATTTACCCAGCGAGAACGTTTAATTAGTTCAACCGTGGAGCAACAAGTTATGCATGAAGCGAGAAACTTTAGGTGATTAAACACAAGTTAGAGTATCTCAAAGTGCAAGTCGAGCGACTTACTTAGTAACTTATCTATTCGGTGAGAAACTTCAATTAACTGAACTCGACGAAGAAGTTGTCAATAAACGCGAGCAGCTTTAAACGGCTCAACTCAAGTTGAAATGGGCCCAACTCGAGCTCAGCGAAAGGCAAAAGGCAAAAGGCAACTGCAGACAGCAACTTGAGAAAATATTCAGAGTTTCTGATAAGCGAGCAACTTTAATTAGCGAGAAACATGAACTTATCAATAAGGAATGCAACCCTAGACGCATCTTCTATCTCTCTCTCTTTCTCTCTTTTTTTTTTTACACAACAAATGGCTGAGCTCGGTGCGGTAATTGTGCAACTTATCTAAAAAGTATGACGCTTTGGCTGTTTGTCAAGGCAACACTTGATATGATTTATAAATTTAACAGAGCGCAAAAAGGGCTTGTGGCACATACAAATCTACAGCACTTTGCGCAGCCGGCAACGGCAGAGCGTGACAAAACGCTGACGTTGTAACAGCTTTGCCCTCTCTGGGTGTTTGAGTGTGTGCATGTGTGCATGTGTGTGTGTGTGTGTGTGTGTGTGTGCAGCTGATCGCTTGCGGCAATTTAGCTTGTTGCCTGCCATGGCAAATGCGAGTTTTTCCCTCTGTTTTTTTTTTCTCACTCTTTTTTCTTTGCAGCAGCAGCAGCTTGTTGCACTTTACACACAAAATCCACTTTGTTGCGGCGATGCAACAACAGTTTTAGTTAATCGAGTGAGCTTATCGAGTGACTACAACAACAACAACAACAAACTGCTGTAAGAAATGTGCTAGAATGCAGAGATATAGAAGGTCACCTCTTGAATGTCTATGAGCAAATGCTCAAGGCTTGTAAGGGAAGAACCTTCAAGAGAGTGCAGAATAGAGAGTGCAGAACGTGCTGAGGGTAATGGGGGCGGAACAAATTCCAAGTGAACCAAAATTAACATTCTTGGATAACAAATTTGAAAATGTCTGCTCTTTGAATATCTTCACAGATATAACGCGTAATACTCCAATTTACGTGAGATTAAAGACCAAGTTTTGAAATGCAGACTCTAGTTCAGAGATATTTGGTAGCTAAAATGTTATAGGATGTTTGATATAGCTAAAGTTCTACTTCTCTCTCTCTCTCTCTCTCTCTCTCTCTCTCTCATTGGTCATTTTGGTTATCGATAAATTCTTTATCTTGATTTATCTATCTATCTTTAAATTTTTAGCAAACAAATTGTTTATTCGTGTATTTCCTTAGCCATATCCATATAATTTGATATATCCAAGCATCTTCACAGGTGTTCAGCGATATCTTTCTATTTATCGATATCTCTCTACCTAAGTAACATACAATTTGTTTACCTTTTCATAATCGTCATCCCTGGATATACTTAGTTTCCAATATTCTTTCTTGTTTTTCATTTCCACTCATTTATCCATGTCCATATAGCTGTCCATTGATATTTATCCATTACTGCCTGCTCTTCTACTTTCTACTCATCTACTTCTCCATCCATCTAGCCTAATTATTTATCTTTTGCTCACTTTTTCCTCTTATCTATTTAGCTTTCTCTCCATCAGGTTACTAGTTTCATATGTCGCTGCCAAATTTGTAGTTTAGGCCGTGTTCCCATACGCCTTAAACTCAGGCAAAGCCCGTTTAAGTTCACTTCCTGTGCGCTACTCAAGGTGAAGTAAGTGTATTCCTGGCTTCAGCTGTCAATATGCCTAGTCACTCGCACACAGAGAGGGAGCCAGCAACAACAACAACTTGACGTAGTCAGTCCCGCAGTCATGATTGGCGGCAGGTTTTGTTAATTTACGTTTTTTTTTTGCTTGTTGGGGCAACCTTTTTTGCATCTATCCTCGATCTATGTTATCCCCCGCCAGAGTTGCCCCCCCCCCTTCGCTTGAGCTGCTGCTGATGGGGCCAGCCTTTTTCGCATTGTTCCCTATTGTTGTTTGCTATTGTTGTTGCAAGTCGTTGTTGTTGTCTCCCTCTCCCTCACACACACACACAGAGGGAGAGAGACAATGTTGCGCCATATTAGAGACGCGCAGTTGGAGTGCGTGTTAGATAAACTGACGGCGTTTGGCGTGTTTTTCGGTACACACGGCGAGCTGGAGGAGGAGGAGTAGCAGGGGGAGGAGAAGGGGATTGACTGTGAAGGTGATAGAGAGCCAAGGGTGGGTAGGAAGGCTAAAGTGTGTGTGGCAACTGGAAGGGTAAGTGTGTGCCAGCGGAAGGAAACGACAGGAAGTGCCGCAAGGGCAAGCGGATGTGTTGCCAGTGCCCGTGCTCAAAAAAAAAAAAAAAAAAAAAAACACCCAAATACACGCAGACAACAATTCTCTGATCCCAGACCACACCAAGCCCCAACCAAGCGAAATTCCCCCCGCCCTACCCGGCGCCTGCCTCGCTAGGCGCTTTGCGCTAACCAAAGCCTGTTAGGCGTGCCCCTCTCGTGGTTGTTGTAAATTTTGGCAAGCCTTTGACAGCAGCAGCAGCAGCAACAACATCAGGGAATGAGCGAAAGCGCGAGAGAGAGAGAGAGAGAGAGAGCAAGAGTGCAGGAGAGAGAAGAGCCAACAACAATGCCAAGTCAAAGTCATTGGCGGCATTTTTGTGGTTTGTGTGTCTCGTTGTTGTTATTGTTGTTGTTGTTGTTGTTGCTGTTGGCGCTTTGATTTCATTTTTTCGTTGCTTTCTTTTTTGTGTCATGCTGGCATTTTTTCCCCTTAGCCAACACTGGCAAAAAGGTATGTAACAATGCGGTCGCCGCTTGGCGACCTTTAAACAAGCGTCAGCATATTTGCTCTGCACGCTCATTCATTGGCCTTTTGCAACACTGGTGACGTCAGCCTTATCTCATGCTGGCATCACCCCAAATTAAAGCCCTGCCATTTAAATGCCGAAACCAAGTGGGCAACTTAATTATTTTAGATATATTGAGCTACTACTATAAATAGTCTTGACACAGACAATGCAACGAAGCTTAGCAACACTGGCTTGTACGATAATGAATATAACAACGTTTTTTAGCAGACTTTTGCCATATTTATATATAAATAAGCTAAATTTTGTATGTGAGCATTATTTTATTAAATTCGGCTCTCGTTATACATAGCTTAAAAGGCGTTAGACAACACTGGTTTTCATATTTTTATATGTAGCCAGCTTTTAATACACTTTAATGACGCAAGATGGATCACATGACAATGGAAAGTACATGAATATTATTATACAGGACTTGAGCAGGCGTTGCACAACACTGGTTTACAGAAAATTTCCGACTAACTCAGCGACTTATAATGTTAAAAGACAGCTATTAGGTATGACAAACATGTCATCAACACCAAGTGCATAGATCGTTATGCAACACTGTTTCCTTATTTTACACTGTGGAGCACTACTACACTACCCAAGTGTTTTTCAACACTGATTGTTAAGAATACTCAGTTGAATTATAGGTATAGCTAAAACACATACAAATTTGAATATGCTTCAATTCTATATTCAAAATATTCTTACAGGGTATTCGGTTAGTCGTTATGACTTAGCTTTTTCTCCTGTTTGTGAGACGCTGATTCAAGTTTAAAGTGGGCGCAAAATGCGCAGCAACGCTGCTGCTGTTGATGACGTCGACAGCTCAAGCGTTTTGATTGTGCGCCTATGCAAGTGACAACGACAACAACAACAACAACAATAGCAACATCAAAAACAGTATCAAAGGCAGCAACAACAATGCGCGTTTAATAAACATCATTTAATTACAGCCACAACAAAAATGAGCAAAAAAACAAAAACCAAAAAAAAAAAATGCTTAATGCCTGAGACCTAATTCGAGTCGGCTGCCTGCCTGGGGTGCTCGACTAAAAATCTGTCTGCGTAGGCGTGGCTCGCCAACAGCGACGCCTTCTTAAGTAATTTGTGTAACTTTTTTAATTATTTACTTTGCCTGTGCAACTAATGTACAACAACAATAAAGTAACACAAAAACCGGTAGGAAACCAAAAAAAAAAAACATGAAACGAATTGACAACAAAGAAACAGCGACAACTCTGCAGGCGAAATGCCTCACAGCTGTTGGCCGCCTCGCTGACGGCGCAGACGGTGCTACGAGGCGGTGCTTGACGTGGTGGCGTTTAGATGCTGTTGCTGTTGCTGTCTGGCTAGCTGTTGTTTGCCCAAGGTGTTGGCCATCGATTAAAGCCGTGATAAGTGCGACACGGCACAGAGACAGCAAAGAGAAATGGCAATCGGGTTAGCTAGCTGAGGAACTGCAATTGCAAGTGATAAACTGATAAGAGTGCTTGAGCAACGATTGCTGAACAAAGCCAGCCTTAATTGGTATAGAGCTGCTCGGTATAAGCAAATTTCAATAGATATATATACACGAATAGAGAGAGAGAGAGAGGGATATTCTCGAGAGCGCTATATTGAATGCAAATTGCAGATTAGAATAATTCTAAGTCATTTGTATGATTGATGATTTTATTGAATAGTCAAGTAAGCCAGCGTAGGAGAACTAATTAATTTGCATAGCTACGTCATGACTGCTTACATAATGTCGGATACACGAGTGCTCGACTTAAGGCTGCTGTCTTCTTTTGAATAAACATAAGAATTTGATTTGCATTTTGTATTCCTTCTACTTTATTTGTCTCACTGACACATTTTTCTATATCTCTTATATTCTCTCTCGCCTTTTCTTATTTTGCTCTCTTTTTCTGTATGTATTCTTCACTCTCTCTCTCTCTCTTTCTCAATCTCTTTATTTCCGTTTCTTCTAATTTCTCCACGTTTTTTCTTGCTCTCAACTATTTCCCCGTTCACTCTCCACACTCTCTCACGTCATGTCACCCCTTTTACACTCTTCTCTCTTTCTCCTCTTCTCTCTTTCATCTGATCATCTTGCGGTATCTCTCTCGCTCTCAATTGCTTCCTCTCCTTCTTGATCGTTGCCTCCTTTTCTCGCTTTCTCTTCATTTTCTGTCTCATCTCTGTAAATCGCTCTGTATCTCTCTATCTGTCTCTCTCTCTCTGTCTCTCTCTCTATCTCTCTCTGTCTATCTCTCTCTCTTTATTTCATCTCTGTACCTCACTCTCTCACCTCTCTCTCTCTGTCTCTCTCTGTCTCTCTATCTCTCTCTCTCTCTCTGTCTCTCTATTTCCTCTCTGTATCTCACTCTCTCACCTCTCTCTGCCTTTCTCTCTCCCTCTTCTCTGTTCTCTCTCTACATTCAATTTTTGCCTTTCACTTTTCTTCTCTTCCTCTTTTCCATCTCTTCCCTAACTTCTCTCTCTCCTTCTCCTTTCCTTCACTTCGTTCCCTTTCTATGCCTTTTCCTTTTTCTTTTACTCCCTCTATCTCTCTCACTTTCTCTCTAACTCTTTATCCATCTGTTTCAATACACACACATTCACACACCCACAGACATATGCTACATAATTTCTTTGATAATGAACCAATAATTATATCATTTCCATGCCATCAAGATAAGAGACAACAAATCCCACAAATTATTGAATTCATATCAACTCTTCAATTATTCAATGACTAAACGTAATACAGATATAGAGGCCTTTACATACATACCTAATATGTAGGTATATTTCGAGAGCAATTCAAGACTTCAAGTCTACGATTGCCTGGGCTGCTAATTGCTTGGCTGGCGAACCGCTAACAGGGCTTAAGGCGCTTAACCAAAAGCCCACATTAATCTAATAAAGTGTGTACTAGCTGCCCCGCGCTCAGGTGTAGTCTATCTTTACGTGCATGTGCGTGTGTGTGTGTGTATATCGGCTATAAATTGCAAATGGGCTCCAATGTCATCATATAAATCACGTGCGAAGCTGTGTGCAGTGTGCGACGGCGCCCGAAATTGGGAGCCAACTGCTATATAATAATAATGAGCTTTTTGGCGAGCGAGCGAACGGGCTGGGCCATTAACTAGCATTTGAAAATGTCAAAGGGAGTGCCTGTATCCGTGTATCCGTGTGTGTGTGTGTGTGGGCATGTAAGGAAGCTGGACACACACGCACATAGTAAGAAGCAAGTTGACTGTGCGCGTGTCTAATGTGAAAAGAAATTAAATGGAAAACCAACAAAGCAGTAAATCTTCAAGCACAGCAAACAACACTCGAAAGCAATTTAGTTGGGCGCCGCCCAAAGGGAGCTGCAGCTGCTGGTGGGCGGGGCAGCTGGTGCGCCGTCTTGCCAGATAGCAAGGACAAACACGAGCACCCAACAGCGACGACTGTCTGGCTGCTTGGCTGCCTTCTAATTTCGCTTTTCAATCAGAGCGCAGCAAATTGCGCGACGAGATTGCATGGCATTAACTCTTAGCAACAATTGCAATAGCAGTTGCAGTAACAGTAACAGTAACAGTAACAGTAACAGTAACAGTAACAGTAACAGTAAC
>NW_022046911.1:2500-14329 GCF_001654015.2 Drosophila navojoa
TGAGATTGTTCTGCAATTGCAGCAGCCCCGTGCCGCAAGTGCTTGAGCTGGTGATGTTTTTCATGCAGCCAGCTTTTTACTGTAAGTACCTATGTATATATGTATAAGTACGTTGTACGTCTGTCTGTATGTATGTATGTCTGTATGCAATTGTAAATGGGATGCTGATGTCACAGCAACATACACGAACGAACGAACGTTTAACTATTGCTATTTTAGCCGATGTTAACTGTTTTCACTTTTGTGTTTTACTTGCTCTTATCAGCATTGATAACGCCCCACAGCGCTTGTACGCGTTCCACTTGTTACCGTGCTTCAAATCACTTTTTTTTTTTCTTTTGCCGTTCGCACTTCACATTATATGTTGAGAACTAAAAAAAAAAATAAAATTGCAAAGATTTATGAAATGCCAGTTCAAAGGCAATTGGAGTTGAGATTTTTGTTCGTGTGCCGCTCTTTTCCTTTATTTGAAACGTACGCGCGCGCGCGCCTCTCTGCTGTCTCTCTGCGTCTGCGTGAGTGTATGTGACGCGTTAACAGCATATATTTGTATGTGTGTGTATGTATGTTTGTGTGTACGCGCCTTTCAACAGAAAAAAGGTGCAGCAGGCGATGCGAGAGCAGAATTGTAAAAAAGAGCAAAAGAGCGCAAAGAATGGACGAACGCGCGACGCTTTGGTAATTTTCTGCAGTGCTCGGGTCGCGCTTAATTGAAGCTTTTGCTTGAAGCGCAAATGTTGTTGTTGCATATATTGTTGCTGTTGTTGTTTTTGTCTGACCCACGCACAGTGGCTTTTTTATACATACATATGTACATATACAAATCTGTTTTGTTTTCCTCTTTGCACCAGTGCAAAAAAAGAATCAAGCAGGCACAGATACAGGCACGCGTATATATGTATGTATGTATGTTTGTGCATGCGTGTTTTTTTTTTTGAGTGGCTCCACTCTTAAAGATGTTAAACTCGTCGCACACACACACACACAGTCATTTATCTTGTATTGGGGTTTACATATGTGTGTGTGTATTTATGCAAAATCAGATGTGTACATGTATTAGCATTTAGCTACAAACACACACACACATACACGCGAAGTCATTGCAATTGAACGAAATCTGGGAATATGAATTTTGTTTTTAATTTTTTGTTTGTTTGCAGTTTTTGTTATTTTCGTAGCTGCTGGGCCGCGTGGGCGCACTTGTATTGCATTTAGATTTGTTTTTTAAGAAGAAGCAGTGCATACATACATACATATGTATGTATGTACAACATGGCCAGCAACACACGCGCAGCGCCTAAATTTATCTGAATGAGTTCACAAACAAACACACACACACACATAACAAACATTGTAACAGATAAAAACATTGATACAGCAGCAAAGCATTCAAAAAATTAAAATCTCTTTTAAGTTTTTGTATGTTTTTAAGTTAACACATTAAATATACAAATCAGCATAAAAAAAAAACAACATACATAAATGTATATGTACATATATAAAATTAACATGAAAAAACACGGCAAAAATAAATAAAACAATTACATATCTACATACAATAAAAGATTTATATATGAGTGGGCACACACTCACACACACGCACGCACGCAAAACAATCGCACAGAGTCCCGCACGTCGAGCTTGCGAAGAGTGTGTGTGTGGGGGGGTGAGCAGAGAGAGAATGTATGACGAGACGAGACGAGGCGAACACGCAGACGCGGCAACGATGACGACAACGAAAAAATCGCGGAAACACTGCGAAACACGCAACGCGCAGAAGCGAGAGAAACTCATCGACTGAATCTGAATCAATACAAAGAACGACAGTAGCTCGCTCGCTGCTGGCCCGAGTGACTCTAGCAACACATAACACGGCTCCGTGTCTGGGCTCTGTTGCTGCTGCCTGTTTGACTGGCTAGCTGGCTGGCTGACTGGCTGACTGGCTGGCTGTGTATTTAGTTTGCGCTAACACAGAAACGATGACAACTACAACCGCACAGCAATATGATCAAGCCCCAAGCCGAATATACACAACATCTCACCAATACTAGCGACAACGAAACGTGCACAAATACACACACGACGCTCTCTTCATTCTTCTTCGTGCGCGCCTGCTGTTGATGGCATATACATACATATATATATACGTATACGTGTGACTAATACAGCGTGTAGTGCCGAATCGAAACCGAACCCAGCCGAACACTGAGCCGAGTTGAGCTGCGCTGTTGCCTTTTGCCGCTCATTTACTTTGCACTCGATTTCGCTCACTTGTTGTTGTTGGTGCGATCAGGGCATAGAAGAACAGCAACAACAACACAACAGACACGCTGCGATTGCCTCGACGTCTGTTTGGGCGAGTGTGTGCGTAGCTGTGTATTTCTGTTTGTGTTTGTAAAGAAAAGCAAAGTACCAGACATCGTCGTCAGTGGCGCTGTGGGGACGGGGTAGAAGCATTTTGCATCTGTACCCAAAACAGGCTAAAGAGTCCACTAAAGCAGGTAGGCCAACAACAGAAACATGTATGCGCATGCATACATACATACAAGCATACACATGTATATATGTATACATGCAATACAGGCTTATTTCAGAATATGGGGCAGGCTTTGATTCGGGTAACACTCTGTTACACGCATTTACAGGATTTACAGACTTTATAATTCATAATCTGTTAAGCTTAACATAATCAGTACTGTTGCACATTTTCCATGTTAAAAAGGGAATATAAAACATAGCTCGAAGTTTTATTACGTGAAAATTTGATTAAAAATCATATACAAATATATGTAAATAAAATATAAGCGTTAATTAACGATCATTTGGCAAATAAATGAATACATATGTACATGGGTAAATTTGATGACTGGGATAAATTCAAATGAAGTGGTAATCATTTGTTAAAATACAATAGAATTAAATGCTGATGCTGGAGAACTTTTCTACAGACAACTAAATATATTCATACAAACATACATACATATGTACAAAACTACAAACACACACATACATACAGACAGCAAAGTTAGCAAGCAAGTTTAACAACTACCAGATATACATACATATGCATGTGTTTGTGTATGTGTGTGTGTGTGTGTGTGTGTATGCCTTTTTCTATGTCTGTTTGTTTGTCTGTATTGCGGCTACTCTCAGACGACACTCACATGTGCTGTGTGCTTTACTTTGTTGTTGTTGTTGCCGCTGCTGCACTGCTGCACGTCGCGACGTCAGCTGTGGAAAGAGAGAGGCTGCTTAATGCAGGTGGCGGTCGGTGGATGGTGAAAGAGAAAAAGGAGTTGACGCCGCTGATGCTATTACTATCGTTGTTGTTGCTGCCGTGCTGGGCAGTTGCTTGGTTAACTGATGATGCAGCAAATAAGCGGATAAGGCGTCTGATCTTGTCGCTCATTGTTAGAAAGGAACAAGTTTTTCTTTCTTCTTTTCAGTATAATCTTTTACCCATTTTCCTAAGCAGCGCCAGCGTTAAACTTTGCATTCGTGTCTGTGTGTGTGTCTTCGTGAAAGAAAAAGAGAGACAATGAGAGAGAGAGTCCAAAAGAGATTGGCAGCGCAAGTTGGGCAGAGAGCACACATGCTGGGCGTAACAACGACTCTCTTTTGGAGCTCAAATAAAAAACAAGAAGACATAAAAAAAAAAGCTTACGCGCGTGTTGCTTGCGCTGGAATGAGATCGCTGCTAAGCTGTGCGCGCTCTTAACAGCAACTCTGTTAAATTAACAGACATTTTTGAAATATTTTCACCATGAGTGTACAGCAGCGGCCAGTAGCAGTAGCAGCAGCAGCAGCAGCAGCCGCAACGGCAACAACAACAACAATAGCAACAACATTAGCAGCTACTGCGCGCCAATTGCTGACGTTGAGTTGCTGTTGTTTACACGCACACATACACACACTTACACTTAGGTTTGTACACTTTTGTACATAAACCTTTATGTATGTATGTATGTATGTATATACATTTCATTAGTACTCGTAAGGTGACTTATTTATTTTTGTCAAAGCGTCACACCTGCTGCGTGTGTTTGCATTCAAGTGTGTGTGTGAGTGTGTGTTTGTGTTTGTTAGCCACTAAATGGTCAATAACAGTTCAAGCTATTTTTTTTTTACCAAATTTCTATTCTCAGCGTAACTGGTTTTGGCTTGATTACATTCACACATACATACATATGTACATATGTACATATGTATATCTATTTATGTATTTATGCGTCTATCTTGCTTGAAAGCTCGTATAGTTTTTTAAGCTGCTATCGATAATGATTTGCAGCTATCGATTAATTTGATATATGTTGAGTTATATGAGATTTTGCCTACTTATGTACATGTGTGTATGTATGCAATTATCATAACTGGACGGATTAAGGCATGTATACAGATGTATATACATACATACATACTATATGTGTGTCTATGTACGTATAGATATGTATGCATTCTCATTTTCAATTTTCAAGTTCTGAAATTTGAAATTTTCTATTTAAAATAGGTTTTTCATTCTATGTACTGTTAATTTAAGTAAGCTTATGTGGTTTGATTATAATAATGAAGTTATGTTGTGGGATCAATCATCGATGTAATGAATGATAATATATCTATTTTGTTTATTTATTATAAATATTATAAGCCTTTATTTATTCTTACTTATTTTGTATTCTATGTTTCTTTTTTTTTTAATTATTCATTTTATTTATTCCTTATAAATATTATAAGCCTTTATTTTTACTTATTTTGTATTCTATGTTCTTTTTTTTTAAACTCTTCATTTTATTTATTTTTATAATATTTTTATTCTAATTTTCATATGTAATTAAATGATGCTTAGATAGCATTAAAAAGTAACAAGCATATACATATGTATTTATATAGTATGTATATCATTTAATGTTTATAATACCCTCTAGAAGGTCATAGAAAACAAATCTATATAAAAACATGATTTTAATTGACCAAAAAACAAAAGAGAACAAGTATATTGAAAATGTGTTTGAATTTATATCCGATTTACAGTGCGTATACGAGACGTGCGCATGTATACGCCTATGTGTGCGTGTGCGTGTGTGTGTGTATGTGTGCATGTATTTGCAAGTAGTTTATCAGCTGCCACAACAATGATGTGCTGTTCTTTATGAACTTAACATTATGTGTGAAAGGCAAAGAAGACGAAGATGATGAAGAAGAAGCAGACGCAGCAGGCAGTGGCAGTGGCAGCGACAGCGACAGCGGCAGCGACTGAGGCAGAGGCAGTGACAGTGGAAATACAATACAAATAACAATAACAATAACGACTATATCAACAGCGACAAGAGCGGGAACAACAACAATAAGAAAACAACAACTATAATAATAATAATAATAACAAGTTGCGTGAGACGTTCAACTAGCATGTGTGTGTGTGTGTGTAGAAATTAATAAGTTCCAGTTAAAGACCAACTGAATCATTTGTTGTCGCACAATCAGACAAGCAAACATAAAACACAGATGAACACAAATACAAACACAAACACTGGAAAGCACACACACACACGCACACACACTAACGAAATATAAAACAGCTGCGAATTTGAAGTCCAAGACTGAATTGGAGTGAAAGAGAATGAGTGCAAGAGAGCGGCCAGGAAGATGGCGAACGGCTGTTCGAGTGCAAATGCGAGTGCGAGCGAGAGGGCCATACAATATAAGACTATGCAGAAATTGAAACCATTTGATCAGTGAGCGACGGATGAGAGAAGGAGGGAGAGAGAGAGAGAGACCCTTTTTATCAACTTAGCGGAGTTGCCTTAGCGACTGCTTAAATGAATTTATGCTTGGGTATGCCCGACTATAAGATACTCTGGGTTGCATATAAATTTCTATGCGCTCTTGGGTATGCTTAACTAGAAGATACCCTGAGTAGCATATGCATTTACGTATGCATTTACTTCGCTTATGTTTGACCAGAATATACCCTAGGCTGTATACAAAATGAAATGCCTTTCAATTGGATATGCACGAGTTAAAGATACCTCGCGTTGCATGAGATTCTTTACTTAGCTCACATGGGATTGCTCTATATGGGATGTGCCCTGCTATAGCATACCCTGCGCTGCATATCAATTGATATTTATCCTTGGGTATGCTCGACTGATGATGTCCTGCTAATGCTTAAGCAAAATAGATTTTCCGCTTATTAGCATATTTACAGGGTATGTCCTGCTAGCATACGCACTGAGCTCAATTTGAATATGCATATGGGTATGCTCAACTAGAAGATACCCTGACTTACATACATTCAAGTATATGATTTGATATGCGCTTCAGTAGAATATGCCCAACTAGCAGATACCCTAGGTAGCATATGAAGATGTTTACTCCTTGAGTATGTCCGACTGGCAGATAGACTCTACTCCCGTCAAGCCAAGAAACACTCTAACATATAGAGAGGGCTATATAGAGTGACGAGGAACGATTCTATTTCTTTTCGTCTGTTTGTCCGTCCGTCCGTCTGCCCTTCTCCGTGGCAAGAATACGCTCCGCTCTGCTTGACAAAATACATTTATTCATCGATGTATGAAGTTTTATGTGCAAATGTACGGAAATAGAAATATGATTGTTACTGCCTGCCCTTCTGCCCTTCAGATCAGATCAGATCAGATCAGATGGTGTAGTATGACGCCCCGGAGACGTTGCCAATCAATTCCTTCATTGCAATTTCCGAATCAACGGAGCCCGTTTTGTTCTGGTTAGGGTACATCTCAGGAGATGATTCGCGATTTTCGTTATCATGGCGGCAGCGTGGTCGCCGCAGCAAACGGGCAGTAGCACGCTCCGGCTTCTCGATGGGCTTGTGCGGATCCTGGTAGCCCAGAAAGACTTCGGTCTTCAGATTGCGATAGAGCGGTACGGGCAGACAGGCCGAGTAGAATATTCGAGTTTTTTCATTGAGTTTCTTTTTCTTTTCGATGGCTTGAATGTGTCGCGATTCCTGCATCAGCTGTTCCGTCTCCGAGTCATCCTCCTCCGCCTGTTGCTCCTCCTCCTGCTCTTCGGAATCGTCCGTTGACGATGTGGGCGTCGGCAGCCCCGGCGGTTCACCCAAAAACGCCTGCTGCAAATACTCAAACGGCTGACGCGTAAAGGACAACATCTCACAGAATACCACATCCTGCATGGTATAGAAATCGTTGAGCACATGCTTCATATAGCTGGCCATCAGGCCAGTGTACGCGTCCGGCCAGTTGGACAGAGAGAAGACGCACCACAGCTGATACGAGTGGACACCGAGCGGCACATGATTCTTCTTCTTCTGCAAATGCTCCAGGCTGCTGAGCAGCATATAGCTCTTGCGATATGCCTCCAATACAGCGGGCTGCTCCCATTGGGGCGGATCGAACGGAGGGCTACGACAGAGCTGGGCACAGCCCCAGATATAGGGCAAGACATTGCGCTCATCGACCACATTGGTGTTGCGCTCGTGACTGATTGTCAGCCGAAAGAACGTGATGAGGCGACGCACCAGTTCCAAGTAGCGCTGGAAGAGCAATAGGACGGCTGCCACAGTATCATTGGCACCCAATATGCCCGCCTTGAACAGGCTGCACATGTAGAACACGAACATCAGCTCATGGCTGGGCCCATAGTCGTACTGCTGCAGGCTGCCAAACGAACGGGTCAGATATTGGGCCAGCTCGTTGATGTGATTGCAATGGGGATACACCTGGCGCTCCACAATCGAGTAGACGCGCTCCTGGACGAGCTTCACCCAGTGCCGGTACGCCCGATGGCATTTCTTGCGCAACGACATTGTCGAGTCCATCTTATTGATCCTGTCGTCGCCGGCGCAGTTCATCAGGCCATGCCCCATGCCCAATGGATGGCACTCGTGAACCAAGCGGTCCAGCCAGTTGAAGATGTGGCACAATTTTTGCATCTGTTTGGTGACCACAAAGTCGGTGCCATCCTGCCGGTGGCCCTGTATGGCCATGCTTGAGTTATTGATGTATGCGATCAGATCGTTGTAGGCCTGCGAACGCTTCCATTTCCCTAGATCTGCGGGCGTACGAATCGGCTTCGAGAAGACCTGTTGAGCGAATGACGTGGCCTTTAGGGCAGCCTCGGTGGGTTCGTCCACATTGTGCACCTGTTTGCTGGTCATCTTAATATCTTAATATCTACTCCTCTATATATATATAAATTTATATATATGTATGTATGTATGTATATGTGCAGTTGAATTGTTATGGAATGTGTTATGGAATGAGTTTTGATACCGAGCACAGAGCCTATTCGGTAGCTTGGCTCGAAAACTTTTGAATTTTGAGATTTTTGCCCCCTCGTTGCCCACAGCTTGCTTAGTGCAAATGAAGTGAATAGCAGTTGACGTAGATTAGTCGAACGGGCTTCGTCTTTTTTGGGCATGTTCTCTACCAAACTTGGCTCAAAGGCCAGCTCTGTTAACTCCCTGTAACTGTAACAGTGGAGCTAAGAGTAACAGCAGCAATAACAGTTGTATTTGTTACTCAATCTCCCTGTCTCTCTCTCTCTCTAAGGTTCGATTCTTTTCTCCTTCCTAACGCACTTTCTATCTCCTTTTCTTTGTATGTTTGCCTTGCTATTCTGTCTCTCCCTATTTTTCAGCCTTTGTCTCGCTCTTTCTATTTTTATAACTATGCCTTTCTTCTTTTTTTCTGCACTCTTGCTATTCCTTATCATTCTCATTCTCTTTAGCCTTTTACTTCTCGTTCTCTCTCTCTCTCTCTCTCTCTCTGGATTTCTTCTACTTGTACTGTTTTTACACCCTCTCTCTCATTTTCTTTCTCATTCTCCTCTCCTCCTTTTACGCTTTCTCCTTTTACTCCCCTTCTTTCTACTACTCCTCTTGCTATTCCTTATCATTCTCATTCTCTTTAGCCTTTTACTTCTCTTCTTTGTACTCCTTCTGTTGATCCTTTTTCTTCTATTCTTCTTTCTAGTCATCTTTCTCCTTCTCTTCCTTATGTTTCTTCCCTGTCTCTGTCCGCTTCTTTCTCTTTCTGGTTCTCTTTCTCCGTCTTCATCTTTTTTTCTTTTCCTCTCTGCCTCTATCACACCACATTGCACTTCCCACCTTCCCCTGCGATTCTCACAAGTTCTAGCTATGCTTTATTTTTTTTTTTTTTGTATTTCTCAAGAAAACATTACCCTTTGAATTAGCTAATTAAATTAAAATGCTTGTTTTTGTATACCTGCCAACTGGAACTGGCCTTTCACTAATTATGATCATAATAAAACTGAAAATAAAGTCATATAAAGTTCATGCAGTCATATATCCCTCTCTTTAGAACCTATATATATTAGGAGTGGTCCTATCGCAATTCGCTCTCTTTCTCTCTGTCTCTCTCATTTTCTTTGTAGTGCCTACAAAAATTGACGTAGCTCTGCCACTCAAAGTTTAGATAGCCTGATTTGAACGACATGGTGCAGTCGCTCACGGGGCCCCATGACAAGATCCAGTGCCAGCTAGCAAGACGTCCAGTAAAGTTGTGCCATGTGCGATTCCTGAGAGTACACACACACACATATACATATATAAACATATATATCTATATATAATCCTATATATTTATATATAATATGAGAAATCCGCTGTGGTTCATCTTTTGGCTGATTGTATTGGTCTTGATCTCGTTCATTGTGGCAATTGTCGGAGCTTTCTTCTACATTTGGGCATATCTGTTGGCCCAATGCTGCAGCTGTTTTCGGGTGAGTCATCGACGAGTCTCTACTGTACTATATCAATAATATTATATTATATATATTCTGCAGAGTGTCGCCGACTTCTTCTTGAAGTGGCTGCAGTTTCCAGGGTATTCGGCGGCCGCCATGCTCAACTGCCAATCGTTGTGCTAGGCTCAATCGAATCGCTTATCGAACCGCAACAAATATCGAAGTATTTGCTTTTCATCGGCCCGCCCCAGTCGAGCTGGGCCAAAACACTTAACGCCCACATCGATGCAAGACAATCAGCCAGCGGCCAATAGATTAGCCATTCAGATAGGTAAAAATAGGCTTCGCATTGTGAACAGGGCACACAGACATGCTAACGATATCTTAACTTTGTTTATGTATATATAGAGAATATAAATATATTATATTGCATGAGTCATCCAAGTAGCCGTCACTTTGATGCGTTTCTGTTGATTGCCTTTCAACAACTTTGTTATCAAATATATTCATATTAAAAAGTTTGTATTATTTAATTAGTCACAAAGTTACTATTATCGTACTTTTTATAGATATATGTCCGTATAAATGTTCAATGCAATTGATATACGCCAAGGTAGCGGCATTCTGTAGTGATTGGTCATATGGATATATGATTTGGGTCTAGAATCTAATCTAGAATATTGAATATAAGAGCTTGAATCTACGAACAAAGATCTGCGATCTTTAACTGTTGATCTACGATCTAGAACTTCGAGTCTTCGATCTGTTGTCAACGCTCAAGAGGAATCTGTTATCTATAGTCTGATGTTTTTTCTTTATTGATATCTAGGATTTATGCTGTAGCATCGTTGGTGGTCTCTGATCTTTGATATCTGATCTCTGATCTTTGATCTCTGATCTCAGATATCTGATCTTTGATGTCTGATCGATGATATATGATCTATGATCTCTGATCTATTATCTATGACCTATGATCTATTATCTATAATCTATGATCTATAACCCACGATCTATGATTTATGATCTATAATCTATGATCTATGATCTATGATATATGTGATATGATCTATCATATGTGATATATGATCTATGATCTATGATATATGTAATACGAACTATGATCTATAATCTCTGATCTCTGATCTTTGATCTCTGATCTCTGCTCTTTGATCTGATCTCTGATCTCTGATCTCTAATCTCTCATCTCTGATCTATGATCTATAATCTATAATCTATAATCCATAATCTATGATATATGATCTATGATCTATGATTTATGATCTATGATCTATTATCTATTATCTATGTTCTATGATCTATGATATATGTGATACGATCTATGATCTATCATTTATGATCTATGATCTATGATATATTATCTATAAGCAATGAGCTGAAGTCTATGATCTATGTATGCTCTGTGATGTTTAATCTATGTTTTATAGTTTTCGATCTATAATGTAAGATATTTAGCATAATGATATATGTACAAATCTCCATGATATATGTTAATTTGTATAAAGAAAATCTGTTGTTGATCAAGTTTACACTATTTAAAAATGTTTTGCTTAACATTAATTCGATTGATTCGTTTTTGTATCGTGTCATTCATCTACTAATCCAATTGAACCAGGGTATCTTCTAGTAAATAACAACTCGAATCGCAATCCAACTTTGTGCACTCTTAACTATGCAGAAAAGATATGATTAATGTCGCCCGGTTAGTTTTCAATGACATCATGAACTTATCACGAATCTGTAATCTATATTTATATATATGTACATATATACATTTATATAAATATCATTTTGAAAAGTCATTAAGCTAATGTTATCAGGCAGTGATAATGTCTCAAGAGCTGCAAGGCTCAACGATTCGTGTAGATGCATAGATATATGTATATATATACAGCGAGCTATTGAGGTAGATTTGCATATACATATACCTATACATATACATATGTGTGTATATAATATAATCTTGATATAGGTGCTGTGTGGATAAGGTGGGTGGGGCGCATGTAAACTATGGATCATTGTGGGATTAGCGATTTTTCTTGTTATTACTTTTTTTTTTTTTTTTGCAAAAAAAAAAAATTTTGAATTTTTTTTTTTTGTTTTGCTTTG
>NW_022046912.1:0-14324 GCF_001654015.2 Drosophila navojoa
ATTGCAGCTTTTGTTGTTGACTCTATAGCGCATGTATAAGGGTACCTTAACTATTAAATTGGCTTTATGCCGTTAATTACTAGATTTTACTTTAATTGAGGTCGCTTCTCAGGTATGAATATTATTATTTTGACATTTTTTGTATTTTTTGTACTTTTCTATTATTAACATTTATTTTATACTCGATCCCTCTGTTAGGTACATCTGAAGGGTTGCACTTTTAGAGGCATCTTTTTCTCGGCTTGGCAGCTCACGAACTCGTATGGTTGCCAGGCCGCTTAAAGTATGCTTGCTGCAAATAATTGAGGGAGACCTCAGCAGGCCATAGAGTTAAACGTCAAACGTCAAACGCCAAAGCCCTGGTCGAATTTCTGTTCAGTTTTCTCATTCGATTGGAGTCATTCGGTCAATTAGTTTGCTTTAAAGTTCCTGAAAAAAAAAACAAAAATCAAGAATTTTCTCAAATTGTAATTTCGTTGCATATTTAAGCTGCTCGCGTTTTCCGATTCAAACAGTTTTGTAGTTCTTTTCGATTTGAGTTTGTTAAATCGCGCTGACACAGCACAGCTGCCAGGCCGTGCAAACTACGCAAATCTGTTGTGGCAAGCCGGCGACTGAAGTGAAGGTTCTCGAACAGCCCATACCCATCCGGGCCCAGCAAGCGGCTGAACTAGTGGAGCACAGCGCGTAATTAAGGATTCGTGAATACTTTTGGTGTGATAAGCGCTCAAACAGAGCTTCGGACACGTCTGTGTGTGAGTATGGCCAGGGCAGATTCTGTGAAACCAATATTGTGTGCGTATATGTGTGTGTGTGACGCACAAAGGTGCGAAAGAAAACTTTCAACTTTTGCTACTTTCGCTTTGCGATAAGAAAACTTGCAACGCGTTGTTGAACTTGCACTTAGACGTCACGTTTGCGTTCACCTTCGCCAAATACAACGTATCTATATATATATATATATCTGAGTATGTGTGTGTTTGTGTGTGTGTGAGCTTGCCTTGGACGTCGCGACGCATCACACTTAAAGTCAACTGCTGCGACGTTGTTGGCAATTAATCAAAAGGTGCGTGATTATCGCACGCTGGCCGACATGGATAACACCACGAGTGTATGTGTGTGTGTGTGTGTGTGTCTACTGTGTTTGTATTTGTGTAACTGTGCGTGCGTTGCGATGCTCAAGAGTAAAGAAAGCAAATATTAAAACATATTTTAATCTAGCAAATGCAATGACATTTCTCTCGCTCACACACACACATACACACACACACACACAGACACACACACACACACAAAGACACACAGACACTCTGTCAGTTTTTCTATGTGTGTGCTGCTGGTAAATAATAAATTTATCATTTGTCAGCAGTTAAATGCTTTGGCGTAACGTGCACAGAGCAGAGCATACGGATCCGAGCGACGAATTAATAATTCATTGCGTATACGACGCGTTTGCCCACTAGACACAGCAAACTGTCATACGAATATGACACAAGCACACACACGCACACACACACGCACACATATAGAGTCGCAATAAATCGTCAAGTTTATGTTTGAAGTGTTTATTGAATCCATGATATTCGACGCACTGCCGCCTGCACGTTCCTGTCCGTCCTTTTGGCCATCGAGCAGTCATTTTGTCATTTGTGCAAATATTTGGCCAACGTTTGTTGTTGTTGTCCAGATGGATTCGACTGGACTACCGCCGACCCGCCTGCCCGCCTACCCACCTACCACCTACCACAAAACCCCTGGCCCTCCCCCTCCCGCCAGTAGCGCCCCGGTTTGTTTGCTTTTTATAGGCCTGTTAGCCACTGGCTGACATAAATGTCTTGCCGCCTCGTGTTATTTTTTGTAAATCCTTTCAACGTGTCGTCGAAATGTCGGAAATGTTAAAATATTTGCACAGCCTGCCGGCAAACGGTTATGGCCATTGCCATTGCCATTGCCCATTGCCCAGCAGCCAAACGGAAGCCGCTTGCCACTTGCCACCTGCCACCCACACACACTCAAGCACACACACACATGGGGATTTGCTGGGTATTGGGGCGTGCGTGCGTGCGTGGCGGCCCAAACGTAGCGCATTCTCAGCTACAGTGATATATCTTGCACAAATATTGATATAAGTACTTCATACAGCTATAACATATACGACAGACAGACGGACAGAGGGACAGACGGACGGATGCTGCTTAAGTGTCACTGTTATTGTTTGCCCAAGCAAGTGATTGCTGTTTTATACCTTTACCTACATCTCTCTCACTCTCTGTCTCTGTCTCTGTCTCTCTCTCACTTTGCTTCTCTTTCTCTCTCTTTCTTTATATTACATTCATGGCAGCAACAGTTAACAAATGAATTGTCCAAGCATTCTATTTGTATATGATGCAAGTTCTGCTGAAACTGAAGCATAGGAATTTACATTCATATATATGTATATATGTATATATATTTTGTATATGAAAAGTGAGTTGAAAGAGGAGGAATGTATTGGGAAGAACGAGTTCCATTGCCAGTCCTAAAATATTTCATATCATAATCGATATATGCTCAACATCAAATCCTCAAACGTTCGCTCAGTGCAGTCGTGTGGACTCTATAAATTTTTGAGCTTGTTGCAGATGCACCCAGTCGCCTTCGCTTTCGCTTTCAGCTGAGTATATACAATAGTATATATATGTATGTGTTAGTTAACCACAGAAAAGAAAAAAAAAAGCAAAAAACAGAAAACAAAAGCCAGGGCTTAGCTCTCGAATGGGACAGCATCTTTGTGCTGAGGCTCGCGTGCAGTCCATTAAATGAAACTTAGTTCATATTGTTAGGCTCGTTGGCGCGTGTCCTGCGTGTCCTGCATGTCCTTCGCTCCGGAGCCACTGTGCAGCGAGCAGCGAGCGCAGTTCTTTGTGTTTGCGTAGTAAATTAAATGATTTTTCACGCCAGGGCCTAGCCGAGGGGCAGCGGAGCCGAGCAGGAGACTTGGCCCGAGACCAGACCACGCCATGCGGTGCGTCCACAACATTTTTATGTGTTTGTTTGCGGCAACAGGAGCCGGGCGGCTGTGGAGATGATGCTGTCTGTGTCCCGGCCGTCCCGGCTGTTCGGGCTGGCCGGCTGCCTTTTTGGCAATGTTTTAACGTTAATTCATGGTCGTATTTTTATGTTGCACTCGTTGCGCGACGCCGGGCGATGCCACGTCGCCTTTATTGGCCCGGCGGCAGTGCTAAAGTGTTTACTAAATAAGCAGATTTCTCTGTTGTCTCTGCAGCAGGTCGTGGCGCGTGGCGGCATGCGGCATGCGGCATGTGGCATGCGGCATGTGGCGTGTCGCGGATCGCAGGTCGCGCTAATGGAATGGCTTTCGCATGGCTTACCTGCGAGGCCCCCATCGGCCGGTTGACTTATTTAATTAAATCAACGCTGCGGCCGGCTTTAAAGCGCCCTCTAAGGCCCTAAGCTGCGGCTAAGTAGCCGAAACGACATTGCCATCATGATGGCCTTCATTGTTGCTTAGTCTAACGGCAGCCGCAAAGCCCACGCGAACAATGGCCGTGGCTAAGGCCATCCGTGACAGAAGTAAGGCCAAAGACTGCTCATAAAACTTGCAAATTGCGGCCGCACATTGATGAAATGTAAAAACCCTCCAAAAAAAAAGGAGAAAGAGGAAGAGGAAGTGGGAGAGGATAGGTAGTGGGGAACACTGCTAGTGGGACACAGTTGCGGACACATGTTTCGCGTATCGCAGCGCTCATAAAAATGTGCAACTTGCAACAGTTGCTGCCAGCCAAATGCGAATGAGCGACAACAGCGAACAACTGACATGAAAAACTTCAGCCGAACGAGGCAACGCGGCAGCCAAGAGCGTTGCAACAACGTTGTCCCTCAGCCAACTGTGAATGGGGCGCGTGACACGGCATTGGCAATGCAAATATGTGTACATACATATATATGTATATGTAATCAATGTCAGACAACATATTTCATATGGACATTATTTGCGCAACAGTTGGCTAACAATTTCTAGTTTTTATTTAAAATTTTGGAAATTTTATTTTTTTATGGCATAACTTGACCTTGGGCATCAACTTTTTTTTAAATTTTTTTATTATTATTATTTTTTTATGACATTTAGCTTTACTTTCAACCTGAATATATTTTTTTTTTTTTTTTAATGAGAGACAATTTTTTCTCTTAATTTTATTTATTTTTCTAGTTTATTTAGCTTTTAGTTCTATACTTAACTTTACTTTCATTTGTTTTCTTTTTCTTCATAATTTTTAATGACAGAATTTGACTGTCACTTCATTTGTTTTTCGATAAATAGAATTTGGCTTGACTTTTAATCGAAGATTATTTTCCTCCACTTTTCATACTCACATACTAATTGAATGTATATACATAAGCTGCAAATATTTTATGAATTTTATTTCACTTTAAACTTTAAAATTTTAACGGAAATTTCTTTAGAAATATGTTTCTTAGCTTTGCATTAATAAAAAAAATTAAAATTAAGAAATTGGAAGTATAAAATATTTCGAAATTTTAAGAAAAAATAATAGATCTAATTTTTATAATAATTTTTAACAATATTTAAAAGCAATTTCTAAAAAATGTTTAATAATATTTGTTAATATTTTAATAATATGTTAAGCATTTTGAGAATAAAAAAAAAAAAAAAACATAATTGCACATATATACATACATGTTAATATGTATACATATGTATATACATATGTGCGTCCATTCAATTATATAAGAATATACGCTTTTCTCTATTTAATGTAAAGCATATACTTAACAAATCATGTAGAATCAAGGCGTAATCAAGTAGATTGAATTTGATTTAAGTTTCATTTAACCTTAAATTTTAAGATTTAAAAAACTTATGGTTGTTTTTAATATTAAAAAAAATATATATATTAATGAATATAAGTATAACTTAATCTCAATTAATTTTGAATTTTGTTTATTTTTCTTGCAATTTATATTCATTATTATTATATATATATTTTTTAATATTTTATGTTATTATTATTTTTCTTTTTTTAATTTTAAATATTATTTTTTTATTAGGTATTGATATTATTCTATATTATATTCCTATATTATTAATATCATAACACACACACACACACCATTGGCATTCACACACACTACTACGAGCACGCTCCCATCTCTGCCAAAATATCGCCAGCCTTTGGTTTTCGCTCGCCGCACAATGGGCAGCCGCTGAATATCTGGGCGTGGCAATAAGTTAACGATGCGCAGCTAGAAGAGGTGCAAGTGCGAAACAGGTGGGCACAGTCGAGCGCTGTTGAACTGTGGGGTGGGTGGGCGCTTGGCCGGGTGGCAGAAGGTGGCTAAAATAAATCTTGCACAATAAGTTTTGGCGATGGCGTCAAAACGCTCAAAGCGACCAAGCGACAACAACGACAACAGCAACAGCAGCAGCGGCAGAAGAAGAAGATGAAAAAGCATAGCATAGCATGGCATGGAACAAGAGCAACGCAAATGACACGAGCTCAGGGAGCGAACGGCAGAGCGGCAGAGGGGGAGGGGGGGGAGAGGGGGAGAGCGCGCCGACAGGCGGCTGCCTGGCAAAAATAGCCTTATCAGTTCCTGTTTCCTGTCGAAAGTTTTCATATTTTTGCGCGTGGATGCAGCAGCGACAGAGGCAGCAGCAGCAGCAATAGCAGCAGCAACAACAATGGCAAAAGTAAACAGCGCGCTGAGGGCGAAAGCAACACACGGAAAGTGTTGCCACATTTTTACATTTTTCTTCTGCTTTTTGTTGTTTTTTTGTTGTTGTTTTTTTTTTGTTTGCAACATTTGATTTTGCAAGGTTCGCTTGCACACGCCCCCTTGGCCCAGCACAGCCACACACCCGCCTTCGTGCCCCGCCCTGTTGGGCAACTGTGGAGCATAACAGTAACCACAATAAAAAGCAGGAAATATTTAAACATTTTTCTTTTAGTTTTGCATGAAACGGCTGCGACGTCGACTGCGCCGCAACCATTTTCACACTTATTGTCAGATTTTGCTTTGTGTTTTGCCTTCGCCGTTGCCGTCGACGTCGTCGTCGTTGTCGTCGTTTCGCTGTGAAATGACGCACAGCCGAGATAACACGTCGCACTGGCAAAAGCTGCAACAATTTTTATGTTGCAGCTGTAAATGTGGTCGACACCACCAGACACCCACTGTCGACCCACCGAGAGCCCAACAACCCAACAACCACGCCCCCCCCCCCCCCCCCCAGCGGCTGGTGCCACAAGTCTTTGCCACCAGCCGTGGCGCATATGTTGCGCATATGCCTGCCAAACGCTCAATTTGTTTTGCCTTTTGTGTGTCGCCGTCGTCTCTGCATGTGTGTGTGTGTGTGTCTCTCTATGTGTATGTGTGTGTGTGTGTGTGTCGGTTTGTGTATTAATGGCACTCTTATATTCACAGGATATACGCATAATTTTGCAAACGGACTATACGCCTGCCTGTCACGCCCACTTAACTCACGCCTGAAGTCGCCTTTACCACCTTGTTCCGCCGATACATTGAGAAAGCTTTAAGCCGCAACTGAATCGAAAGATGACTGGTCGTCCAACTCGTAATCGAAGTCGTGGCCGGAATGTGGGTCGAAATTCGGTTCGTACTCGGAGTCCGAGTGTGGGTCGAAATGCGGGTCGGAGTCGTAGCCGGAGCCCGAGTCGGAGTGGGACCCGGAATAGGAGGCTTAGGCGAAGTCGGGGAATTAGTCGAAGTCGCAGTACGAGCCGACGTCGTACATTCAAGCGCAGTCTGAATCGTTTTACCCGAAGCCGGAGTGTGACTCGAAACCTGAGTCGGGATCGGAATCGGAATCCAAGTCTGACTTCAAGGCGAACTCCAAGGCGGAGTCCCATTCGTGCTCCAAGGCGGAGTCCCATTCGGACTCAAATGCGGAGTCAAATTCGGACTCCACTTCCGACTCCAAGGCGGAGTCCCATTCGGACTCCCCTTCCGACTCCAAGGCGGAGTCCCATTCGGACTCCACTTCCGACTCCAAGGCGGACTCCACTTCCGACTCCAAGGCGGAGTCCCATTCGGACTCCAAGGCGGAGTCCCATTCGGCCTCCACTTCCGACTCCAAGGCGGACTACGATTCGGTCTCCAGGCCGGGGTCAAATTCGGAGCCCGCGTCCAAGTCGTCCAAGTACTCCAAGGAGGGCTCCAACTGGAACTTCAAGTCAGTGGCGGAATCCGAGTCGGAATCTATGTCGAGCTCGTTGGCAGAGTTTGGTTCGGAGTCGATGTCGGAGGCGGAATTTGAACCGAATTTTCAGTAAGATTCAAAGCCCCAGTGAGAGACTTAATCGAGGCGTAGTTGCGACCTTAATTGACAGTTTCAAGGATGCCTTGAATGCTGTGAAAGAAAGATATTTTGAATGACTGCATAGTTTGTTTAAATGGATTCGAAAATTTTATACTGCGAAATGTTTCGATGTAAATTTTGAAAAATAAACACTTTGTCAGTTGACATTTGTATGCAGAGTGCAGCCGATACCTAAAAGACTCGTTAATAACAGCTTGCCACGGGTTCAGGGTATCTGCTCGTCGGCCTTTCTAGTGCTTTCTAGCGCTAGCTTGAAATTTGATAAGAAATGCCCAATAGATTTATGTATAATTTATAGATTTTTATTATAATGCTATATTCACATATGGATATTTTTAGCAGCCCATTCTGGGCGTGACGAATTGGTAAGTGCAATATATTTACAGACTGGAATTAGTAATAATCAAATAGAAATTTATAGTATTTATACATAGATGTTGTGAATTTTTACTGTGAATATCTATTGTGCTGCTAATGCCTTGGCTTTGCCTTTCAGTTGGAATCGAATACGCTTCTTACCATGTTTTTGTGATGACAATCTAGTTTATTATCGATGGCACTATCGTGAAATATCGATAACATTCTAGCTTGCAGTCGATAATTAACTATGGTGCTCTGGCTTAGATATGGATTATACATACCTACCATACATATTAGTAACATACATCATATAAGTAAGCGCCTCTAAACCCCTTTCTAGTCATCAGTGCGAAGTCAGTTATTACTAGAGCAGATTTTACACTCGCCTTGAGAACTGAATAATATTGCTAATATTATTTGGCCAAAGTTTTTATTGAATTTGCTGCAGTATTCGATTTGCTCACTAAATTAAATTTGGGCTTGTTTGTCAGGCTAGAGGTAAAATATTTGTTTAGATTTTTGAAAAGGCGCCCATATCGGCTATGACAGCAGGCACATATTAAACTTTACTCTTATACCCTGAGCCCAACGGGAAAGGGAAGTGGGGGTATAGAGGATTTCTTGAAGTTTATGTAACAGGCGGCGTGACAGAGCCCAAAGGGTAGATATAATCTTGATCAGCACGAGCAGTGAAGTAACGTTACTGGTAGAGGCGATGCACGTCAGCTGGAAGACCTGGGAAGTGAATTCCAGGAGGCGTGGAACGTTTTAATGCTTCTATATATATATGCTTATATACATACACATTGTATATATACTAATTAATTTTAAATAATTTTATATTATTTATTATAAGAGGTGACAGTGTTGGTAAACGTGTTACAATTTGAAGAAGATGTTGGTTCGGATCCAGGTGCTGCACTGTTTTTGGCTTTTCTTTCTTCGTTTTCTTCCTACTTTCGCTTTTCTTTTGTAAATTTTAGTTAATTTTGCATTAGTTAATATAAGCTTAGAGGATCTGCTAGTCGACTAGAACCTTTTTACTAGATCGCAATGATTGTTTTGATTTCTGACAAAGTCTTCATACTATCTATGTCAGCTAGTAGAGGACACACTAAACTTCTCTCTCTCTCTCCCTCACTCTTATATATTTTATTTGCATATGTTTTACAAGTTGTTTTGTTTTGGTCTGTGGCACGTAGAGTCTGAAAGTAATTGTGGCAATATGTACTGCCATTTATTGATATATATGTATATATGTATATATGTGCGTATGGAGGTGCCTATGTGAGCCTTTTGACAATAAGTTTCAGTTTCTAGCATGTGTGTGTGTGTGTGTGTATCTGTCTGTGTGGGAGTAATACGAGTAACACTTATCAAAAGTTTGTTGCTAACACATGCAAATTGAAATGTGTGACTACACCCACACACACACACACACACACACACACACGCACACTCACACAGTTGCAGCTGCTGCTGGCGGCACATTGTTGCCAGCAGTTTGGCACACGTACAGAGTACATGAGTCTGGCGCACACGTGCACGTAAACACAGGGCACAAAACGTAGCCACGCTCACCTGGAGCAGCAGGAGCAGCAGCTGCAGTTGCTGCCACTGCGGCTGTGTAGCCTGTGTGTGTGTGGGTGGTTCGTGTGTGTGTTCGTCTTCGAGTGCCTGGCCTCTAACTTCCGCCTGTTTTAACACCTAACAACCAAGAAACCAACAACTTGCGCTGCCGCTGCCGCTGCTGCTGCTGCTGCCGCTGCTGCTGCATACTTATTATAGCTGCAGCATGTGTCTCTTTGTTGTTGGCTGGCAACACTTTTCCGAAATCCAAAATTCACCCACAAGCTTCTAGTGCGTGTGTGTGTGTGTGTGTGTGTGTGTGTGAACGTGTGCGGATTTCAACATGAGTTTTAGAAACAAAAGTTTTTGATTTCTTTGTTCAGCTCGCTGTTGTTTTTGTTGTTTTCTTTTTAATGCTGTTTTTTTTTTTGGTTTCTTTTGTCACAGCAACTTTTTATTGGAGCAGCATATGCGATGCTTTGCAGCTGCAGTGCCCACCAACCGGCACGCCCCCCCAGCGGCTATGTCGCCTCCATTTGTACCTTTTGTAGTTGGCATAATTGCAGCTTTTGGAGCTGTCAAACTTTTGCATACGCACTTTGATTTCTTTAGATAGAAACAACAACAACAACAACAACAATGGCAGCAACAACAACAACAACAATGGCAGCAACAACAACAATTGCATTAAACCCAAAAACTTGTGTAGCTAACGACAAATAAAACAGGGAAGGGAATGAGAGAGTGGTGGGCGGGGGTTGGGGGTAGCGAGAGTGCAAAAAAAAACACACACACACAAATACACGCACACACATTTTAATTGCATATTTGCGGCAGATTGCTGGCAGAGGCTCAGCTGACAGCCTTGCCAAAAACTTGCTCCATTTCTAATTGAGTTACATTTATTGCCGAAAGCTAGCTGGCCACGCCCACGCCGCTAGATGCGCCCTAAGTAGGATTCGTAATTTAATATGAGTGACATTCGCTGTTCGCTGACAAGTTTAATACCTCAGCTCACCCCACCTTAGAGTCAGTATTCTGCTCGGCGCCCCCCATGCACCATCCCCCTCTCATGTCACGACTATCGTCTATTGGATAATTAAGCCACTTGGCGACAGGTTTGACAGCCTTACTTTGAATTGTCAGCTCCCTGGTTGAGATGCAGACGTTGATGCTGACGCTGCTCCTCCTCCTCTTCCTGCTGCTCCTGCTGCTCCTGCTGCGGTATTTGCGGCTCACGTTGTGGCGCTGTGCGCTCAATTTCATTTTGTTAGACAACTTGAGATTGTCGATTTGGGCCGTGGACATGTCTTTGGCTCTTGGCTGCTGGCCTTGTCCCTGGCGGCGACTCGCGCCTGACAGCCTGGCCAAAAGTTGAAGTTCAATTAAATTTCAGTCTTGCAGCTTTTGTTATGTTTGTCATTTGCAGTTTGATCGGTTCCTGTTTGCGGCCATTATCTATGGGGACATTGAGAAATTGAAAATTATGATGCTGATGCTGATGCTGATGCTATCGCCGCTGTGGCTGCTTCCCTCTCGCTCCTCGTCCCACTCTCGCGCACTGTGGATTGTTTCTGCAGCGCTGATTGCAAAATGCAATTCGCATTAAAAACTTTCAGTTGGCCAAGTTGTGGGCAAAAAGTTTTTGGCATTGGGCTGCATGATTGACGCGTTCGCTTGGCCAGGACAATTGCAGTTGCAGCTGCAGCTTAATCTATGGGACCTGCCACATTTGGCAAAGGCAACAGAGACAGAGACAGAGACAGAGACAGAGAGGACTTGCAGCATCGGGTTCCATCAGGCATTCACTTGCGGCAGTTAATCAAACAGTAAACGGCAGGCTTTCATCTACCTTTTTGGGGCTGATGATGATTAGGCCTTTGCCTGATGCCAGTCCTGAGTTGCATGATAACCGAGAAGCCGAAAGCAACAAAGAAAAAAAAAAAATAAAATGAAAAGTCGAAGCAAATGCCGAAGCGCTTGGCACTCCTAAGGCAGCCGGCCGTGTCTGAGTCAGGCGCCCAACCGCGTTGCCGCTTGCCGCTTGCCGCAAACCCAAGCCACCAAATGCCACCACAGCTTGTAGCAATTGTCGTACCATTTGTCAGAAGCACGCGTCGACACTCCTCCCTCGCGGCACGCTGCGCATGTGCCGACGGCGGCAGTGGCCCGACGCCTCGCCGCTGCCATCACCAAGCAATGGAGTCCACCACGTGCCGGCCGTGTGGACGGCGAGTGGCACATGGTGGATGCCATTCGTTTCGAAAATCCACTTCGACAATTGGCAACGACGTTTTGCAGCTCGTCCGTTCGGCAATCGGGCTCGGCCGTCGCCAGTCGCCAGCATCCAACGGCCGTGCAAACGACAGCCAGAGCCGACGCGTGGCCAACCACCCGAACGGCTGTTCGGCTCGCCGTTCGGGATGCTGTACGGCCGCCAGCGATGCTGATGCGCTTTCAGTCGATCGACAACGTTCCCAACAGCCAGTTGGCTTCACGCAGCACACCAGACACTGGCACACACTCACACACACACACGCACGCACACAGAGTGCTTAACGGTTCATTCGCCGATACGCGCGTGTTTCCTCGTGAATCGCATCTCCATTATCAGCAATAATAAATACACTAATGCGTGTCCGTGTGTGCTAAATACCCATATATATATATACACTATATATACTATATATATATATGTATATATCTACTTTTTTTTTTATTGTACTCAACTGCATTTTGTGCTAGTGTGGAAATAATGTTAATGTGCAACGCTTGAATCGTCCAAATGCCTGGCCAGAGCCAGAGCTCAGAGCAGATATTGTCAAAACTCTCCCGTTAAATAGCATAGCTTAAGAGCGAACCATCTGTATCAATCAAGGGCAAATGCGCATTGTCTCCAAGCTGCAGCTGTATCGCTTCTATCTCGTGCTCATCGATCGCAATGACAAAATGCTGATCGCAGTTCTGTTGATAGTCGCGCTCGTCGAAGGTAAGAACTCCATTCATTTCAATAAATAGAATCTATTTTACACTCTATCTTGATTAATTGTGATTAGGATTATTTTTACGTTCTTGAGGGGATTCTTGGGTCATTATTTTTTTGTAATACCCGGTTAAATTAGAAATATAATTATATGAATTTGTATAGAAATATAGAGTTCAATCAGTTGTATTTTTTTGGGATTCATTAATAATTTTTAAAGCTGACATTTCGAAGTTTTTTTTTTTTTATATATATTTTATTAATTTTTTTGGAGTTTTAAAAACTGAAGTTCCAGTTTATATAACAAAATATGTTTCATGAATAAAAAAATTATTATATATTTAATTTATTGATACGTTCTTGTGTGTGGAGATGTGATATATTCACATATTGTATTAATCAGATGTAAAAATATATGCATATGATTTCAAGGTATACATTTTAAAATACAAAAATAGGTTATCTATTAAAAAAAAAAAAAAAAATGAATAAAATATTGATATATTTCATAAATATTGAACTATTAAAAATATAATAACGTTTTTTTTTTTTTGCTCTATTTGCTTAGGGGAACAATGTAGTTTTACAGTTTTAAAAGAGTTTATTATTATGATTTTGAATGTGAATATAAAAATATTTTAGGGAATATCAGTTTATGAAAGCCATACTTGTATAAAGATATTATTTATTTAAGATATATTTCTAAATTAAAATTTTATATTTTTTTAAGAAAAAGGCAGGACGAAAGCACAAGTTTATGATATCAACAATGAACTCAGAGATCATTTATTGAAACTTTGCATTAAAATATTATCAACACTAATTAGCTGTTTTGGGAGAAAGTGAAAAATATATCTAAAATAATCAAAATATAATATTATAGAATATAAAATAAGAAATTAAAATATAATAAAAAATTGTGAAATAAATAAAAATAAATAAATGTTGTTTATTGATAATAATTTTTATAAATATATACCCGTTTTTTTTTTTCAAAAATTTATTTATAAATTAAAATAAAAAATATTATGAAAACAATAGTATTATGTTAAATGTAAAATGCTTTGGATTTGGGCCTTTCTCTATTTTGGTCAACAAGTTTTGAATTATGCACAAGGCAAAAGTAAATTAATGTGGGTGTTAAATAAAGGAATTACTTTTGATGATTACTTTCGCAAATTTTATTAGTTTTTGGGGTAGCTTTTATTAATATTACAGCTCGAGGAGGACCCAAACATTTGTGTTTAACATTTGTGATAAAGAAAGTATTAAAAATGCTTTATACTATACACTTTAAAAAATTCCATATAGTTATGCGAATGCTTAATTAATTCTATATAATAATATTTAAAATTTTGTAAGGTCTTTCTTTAAGTGTGGCTTAAGTTAGCTTTGATTGCATTTAGCTTCAGCTTTTACAATGCGAAAATTTCATTCAGAAAACTCACTTCAGTAGCTCACATATTTACATATATATATACATATATATGTATATGAATATGCAGTGCATCAAGTGCATTACTCTAATAAACCAAATTGTAATATAAAATCAATAATTGTATGCAAAATGCGTTATCATTGTCCTGTCGATGTTGGCGGGATTGCGATTGCCATTGGCACTTAGCAGTGTAAATAGCACATAAATAAACAAATAAATTAACAAACAAATAAATAAATAACAAACAAATAATAAAAATGAAGTGAATGGCAAAAACAGAAATCGACAGCCAAAGACAACGGACAAAATCAACGACAGTTTTGTATTTTTTATTATTATTAAAAACAGCCTCGAAAGTCCGCCCGCCCGCCTGGTGGTGACACCAAACCGAAGCAAACCTCATTGCCAGCATCTGTACATGCCGATTTACCGTTTGATTTAATTGCACAAAAATTACCTCAGTTTTTTTATTGTTCTTTTTTTTATCGATGCCTGCGGCTGTGTGCAAAAGTAATTATTACAAATGAAGCTCACCAATTGATTTTATATCACTACCGAACACTTACCATGCGAGATTGTGAAAGCACCATTATGTATTTATATATATATATATA
>NW_022046914.1:0-14319 GCF_001654015.2 Drosophila navojoa
TACTGATATACTGATATACTGATATACTGATATACTGATATACTGATTTACTGATATACTGATATACTGATATACTGATATACTGATATACTGATTTACTGATTTACTGATATACTGATATACTGATATACTAAATAACTGTTATACTGTTGTACTGATATACTGTCATACAGGAATACTGCCATATTGATTTACTAATGTACTGTTATACTGTTACACTGTTATACGGTTACACTGTCATACTGTTATACTGCTACACTGATATGCTACAGTTATTGAGGATTGAAGAATTTCGTTAGCCATAGACCTGATCATTAAAATCCAAAGCAGATCCATTCCGATAGTTGTTTTTACTCTGGCTGTAGACCAAAAAATTGTTAAATGCTCGCAGTGCAATTGCCCTCGCAGATGGCATAAAGATAGTTAAGTACCAAAGTCGGAGCGGCGTAAGTAATTAATGTGACTGGTAAAGTTGGGCTCGGCCAGCGAGCCAGTGGGTCGATGGGTCGATGGGTTGGTGGGTCGGTCGGTCGGTGGGTCGATGGGCTGCTGGTTTGGTGGGTCTCTGTCAGTTGGGCAGCACAACAATTTGTCAAATAATGATAATCTGAGGCTTGGTCAGCAGGAAAACAGAGTGTGACAAGTGGCGTCCATGTTGGCCACATGCTCAATACAATTTAATTGTGCAAGCGCAACCCAAACGCAGCACCACATGCTCCACTGCAACAGCCCAGACTCCACACACACACGCACACAAGAGAGAGAGAGAGAGGCGGGAGGGAGAGTGAGTGAGCGGAAAAAAAGACGCACTTAATTTCCACGAGTGAGCAAACCAACGGCCTCTAACGCACATAATTGTTTCTATGGAGGATGCTGTTGGTCCTGCCAGGAGCTGGCAGAGGACATGCGGCAGGCGAGGCTCGGCACCAGCCGGTGAACGATGCCAATTACACAAACCAATTACAGCAGCAGCTCGGCACATGCGGGCATGAGGCGCAATCCTAAAACACACACACGCACACACACACACACACAGATGGCACACACACGCACATTAATGGGCTGCATTCTTATTAAATTTGTTCATAATGTTCGTTGGCAAGTTTAAAGCTCCCGTTTGGCTCTTTGCAGTGCTCATCGATGGCGTGGACACGTCCGCCATGACGCGCGATCAGCTGGAGGCGTTCTCGCTGCGCCTCAAGGCCGAGATGGACCGGGAGCGCGAGGAGCGCAACTACTTCCAGTTGGAGCGCGACAAGATACGCACCTTCTGGGAGATCACGCGCCAGCAGCTGGGTAAGCAGCGAATATCGAATCGATATCACCCTCTCTATATAATCTGTGATCTACTTGCGCAGAGGAGGCCAAGTTCGAGCTGCAGCAGAAGGACAAGGAGATCGAGGCCACCCAGGATCTGGCGGACATCGATACCAAGCACATCATGCAGCAGATGAAGCATCTGCAGTTCGAGAACCACAGCAAGCTGGGCGAGGTGCGCGCCGAGGCGATGACCCAGCTGAAGGTCGCCCAGGAGCACCATGTGCAACAGGAGCTGGAGCTGCAGATGGACAAGCGTCAGCTGCGCCGCGTCGTGCGCGAACGCACCGAGATGAGCGACATGCAGCATCGCCAGCTGGAGTTGCACTTCAACCAGCAGCTGCTGTGAGTATCCAATGCATTGATGATTCAATGATCCACACATTCGAAATTCAAACATTCCCATCCCCATCCAGAGAGCAGCGTCTGCAGTTTGAGAGCGAGCGCAAGGACAACGATCGCCTGCACGACGAGAAGATGCGGGAGCAGCGCAACAAGCTCGAGCTGTTCTTCAACGCGCAGATGTTCGAGGTGGAGGAGCGCAAGAATCAGCAGATCAAGGACCTGCAGGACCATCACGATCTGGCATTCAACGACATGAAGAACTATTATAACGACATCACATTGAACAACCTGGCCCTGATTGGCAGCATGAAGGAGCAAATCGAGCAGCTGCGCCGCCAGACCGATCGCAGCGATCGCATCGCCGCCGAGGCAAGCAGTGAGAGTCGCCGGCTCAAGGAGCCGCTGGAGCACGCCAAGACCCATCTGAAGGAGCTGCAGCGCAAGCTGGAGTTCTACGAGCGCGACAAGCTGCAGCTGGCCCGCCTCAAAAAGAGCAACGTCATACTGGAGAAGAAGGTGAAGAACCTGATGTGGGAGTCGGAGACGCTGCTGCTGCGCAACGATGCTCTGGTCAACGAGCGGGCCAATCTGAAGGCGCGCTTCAACGAGGTCATCGTCGAGCTACAGCAGAAGACGGGCCTGAAGAACGTGCTGCTCGAGCGCAAGATTGCGGCTCTGCTGCGCGAGGACGAGAAGCGCAGGATCATTCTGCGCAGGACGATCGCCGCCTGCGCCGACGACTCCCCCGGTAAGCTGGAGAACGTGGAGAAGACCGTCAGCGATGTGATCGACGCCAAGAATCAGACCATCATCGATCTGCGCTACGAGGTGGCCAAGGCCTGGAAGGCCCACGACGATCTGCTCGAGACCTACGAGTGCAAGCTCAAGCAATACGGCATCCCAACCGACGAGCTCGGCTTCGAGCCAGTACGCGAACGGGCCACCAAGCAGCTCTACATCTGCGGACCCGCCGGCATTGTCACCGAGAACAAGTAAATGCCGAGACACGCCCACCAGCCCATACAGATCGATGATTGGATACCGCTTGAAGGCATCTAAAAGTTGCCAAACAGAAAAAAAAACAACAAAATATGGAGAATTGAGTTCAATTTTGTTTATTCAACTTTATGTCGTGTACAAGTATATATATATGTAAGTATATATACATGTATATTTATATATATATATATAGAGATGTTTATATATACATATAGATGTATATGTATACACACATATATATATATATATATATACATAAATATAGATATCTGTCTGGGCAGATATGCAAGTATATCAAAGAAAACGTATAAAAAAAGATAGTCGAAATTATATTGATAAATTCAAAAGAAAAGAATACATACATCGAAATATATAATACTAAGGCGTCCTCATATTGCCGTCAAGTTCTTCTAGATAGATACATATGTATGTATATGTAGTTGGATAGATAGATAGATACATTTTGAATGAATCGTCTTTAAGCCTATTGTATTTTAGTATTTAAATTAGTGAGTATATAGTATCGTATCGTATCGTATCGGATATTGCTTCAATCAATAAATTGGCGTTAACTGTATATGCGCATATATGTGCATACATACATGTACATGTACTTAACTGTATTTAGTGCTAACTAAAACATTATAACATTCGACATTTTACGTATGCTAAGTACTCGATTAACAGAATCAAATGACAGAGTGGCAAATACATGTTGTACAATACATTCATTGGGGGCTAAACTTAGAATAGATTCAGTTAAGGTGCAATTTGTTTATATTTCGTTTCGCTTTTGTTATTGTTTTACTCTTTTTTTTTGTTTTGTTTTGGATCCATTTGCTGAAAGTTTACAAAAATTTGCCTATATGTTTTGGTTTTTCTTTTCGTTCATTTTTGTTTTTTGTTTTCTTCGTTTTGTTTATATTTTAAATATTTTCATATTTTTTGTTTTTTTGTTTTTTGAATTGGGTTTGCGGTTTCGCTTATTTTTCAAATAGATATCACATAAAGTTTTGCTTCTTGTTGCTGCTAATGCGGATTTATAGGTTCGTCTGTAGGTTTCAAAACATTTTGTTTTTTGTTTTTGTTTTAGATCATACAGCTGATCTTTAGCTTCCTTTTGATACTGTTCTTGTTTGAGTTGGCGTAGTTCTTAACAAATCAAATCATATGGTCTATGATTTCAACTATAGATATATATATATATATACAATACGGAATACAACATTACATTAGTTATTTAATACTACTTGAATACATATTATATATGTGTATGTGTGTGTGTGTGTGTATTAGTGTTTGTCTGCGTCTGTGAACTGTTTCTTGCTGTAGTATTGTGCCAGTGAGTGAGTTTGTCTTTGTTTTAGTATTCAAATTTCATTTGTTGCTTTTGAATTCGGAGTCTAGGTACGTTTTTATTTACTTTTTGGTAACACTCTGGTTCATGTTTTGTTTCACTTATTTATGTTGCTTTTTGTTTTTTTTTTTGTATTTTTGTGTTGCTCCTGTCATTACGAAATGATTTGCATTCCAGTCCACAAGGAATTAACTTATATTTAATTGAATCTATATTAGTTTAAGTTTCTCTTGAGTTTCATCTAATTTGTTTGTTTTTTCTTTTTTTGTTTTAAATAAAAATTTCAAAGCGATCACAACGGTTTACTTCACAGATGCGTGTGGACACATGTCAAAGGTGTCCATAGAAATACATATTTCTTATTTTCTTTTAAAGTTTCAATAATTTTTCTCTTCTTTTCCTTATAAATCCTTTTTCTATTGCTATTTGTTTCTCTTATATTTGTTTGTTTGTTTCAATACTTTTTGCTAAGCTTCCAAATTGTATTTGTTTGATTGGCTTTTTGTTCAGTATTTCTTATATAAATTTAAATGTATTCAATAAAAATTACTCGAATCTCTTGTGTCTTTGCTGTAATTATTGTTCAGTTATGTTTAGGCTTTATATATGTGTGTGTATGTGTGATTCTCTGACTGTGTGTGTGTGTGTGTGTATATGTGTGTATGGCACATTAGGAGTTCTTAGCTGTATAAATTTGTGTCTAAGCCTTCGTTTCCTCATATTTGTTGTTAGTTCATATTCGATTTTGCTTTTTAGTTGCATAAAATTTCACAGTATTTTGGGCAGTTGCTTTTTTGTTGTTTTTGTTTTTGTTTTTTAATATGTTCAAAACAAGATCAATTTTTAACAATATTTCATGTTGCATTTGTTTGTTTAGCTTGTTCGTGGGCTTTTAACTTATTTGTTAGTTTGGACTATTTTCATTTAGTTTTGTTTCGTTTGAAAATTTTATCTAAATGCTTTATTTTGCTTTTCGGTTTCGTCTTTGCTTTTTTGTTGTTATTTTTCTAATATTGTTTCAGTACTTTTACGAAGAAATTCCTTGTATTTAATATGTATGTTTAGTTAAAATTAAAGATTGACTAACATTTTGTTTGTAAGGCAATTTGTTTGTTTTTTTTTTTTTTCTCTCTCGCTTTGCTCAGATTCACTTGTATTGTGTTTTTAATCCAAATTAAATTTAGATTTAGATTCAGTTCATTCGTTTTCGAAATTAAATTATCAATTAAATTCTTTAACTACGCCTAATTACCAATTTAATTCAAGTATGTATAACTATGTGGTACAAGTCGTTCCAAAAATTAGCGTTGTATAGAGTGAAAGTATATATGTATACTCTTAATATACTCATGTGTGTGTATGTGCCTGTTTATGTGTGTCTGTGTGTGTAGCTTAAGAGCTATTTAAGGTATGCATGTAAATATTTTATATAATTAATAAGCATCAGAGATGTACGTGAAAAAGTCGCACATGAAACAATGGATGCTGTGTCTAGTTATCTCTCGCTATATTTACGTGTCATGTGTGAGTGTGTGCGATGCGCACTTGTGTGTTAGAGAGATGCAAATTGAAAGAGATGGATGTATAGGGAGCACTAGAGAGCTTGCTGTCACATGCACGTTTATGCTCGTTATGCGGTGGACTCTTTTCCAGTGACAGGCATCAGCTGATGCAGCCTGTGCGTTTGCTACCATAGGGATTTCAATTAAATAGCTGATTATGATTCTTTGGTTACCGGATGACATCCATTGCGTTGAGTAGCACAGAAGTTGTATTAGTTTTCGTAGTCTAGAAGAATTTGCCGTGAGCAAAGGCATTGATCAAACGCGGCGTCTGCTCTGAAATGCTGCACAACTCCAATATGTTCTCGTTACGCGCACTCGAATAGCCCATGGATCCCTGCTGTTGCCGCAAACTTAATATAATGAATCTGTAAATGGGGGGAGATTTAATAGTGTCTGCGCACTGAGGAATGTGTGGAATCTAGCTGAAGGCAAAGCGACTTACTTGGCATCTTTATTTCGCTTTTCACGATACTCGTCCAGCCGCTTGCAAAGTTGTTCGGACTTATTCCTTTGATTTCCACGCGTTCCACAAGGCACCAGCACCAGGAAAACATCATACGTCTGCTTTGTATCCAGCAGCGCGTCGTCGACAACGTCTATTAGAGTCTGTTTGATTTTCACCACCTTCTGGCTCTCGCAAGTGGCCTTGGCATCATCCACCGACATGGATGAAGTCCATGGCAGCGCTTTTAGCTTTCCACTCTTGTCATACCAAATGCGCACGTTCACTTTTGGGTCGCATTTGAAGTAACCAAAGGCTAAAGCAAGTACGGCATCGATATACTTGATCGAGCGAAAACGTCCAAGAAGACATTCTAGAGGAGCAAATCAAATGTTAGCCAACAAAATTTGGTGATTTCATATCATTAAAAAGTTTACGTACTGCCCAAGTAAACCATCTCCAGATTAATTGTTATATGGAGTCGTAAGCCAAAAGGTTTGTTGAGGCCGAACGACTGTTTGTACAACTTTTGAATAATGCTGGGCGGCTTTGGTGTAAAAACTCCTTTCGTAGTCTACGGGCACAATATTCGATTTAAATGAGTTCAAATTAGCATACATTATAGACACTCACGACTTTTTGGCGACTGAATCCGCGTGCCTCCTGCAACAGCAGGCGCAGTGGCTCGACATTGGCTGCACGCAGCTGTGCGGGATCGAAGAAACGCTCAGTGTAGCACGTCTGGGCGTGGCGATTCGACCTGTTGATCTTGAGGAATGTTGGCCAACTCTGCAGCATCTGGTCGTAGGTCATTTTGGCCATGAGTAGACTAACAACTTTATGATTGGACACAATGCGACGCGGCAAGTGCTCGTAGCAAAGCGACATTTTCTGGATAAGGGGCAGGGCAGCCTCTGCGTTTGCGGTTTGGCGCAGATTAGCAATGCCTTGAATCGTCTCCTTGCAATGTGCGAGAGGCTCCAGATATTCGGGCCACTCAATCAGTTCCTTAATGGGCGCAGACAGCACGCGCAACGCGGCCAACTTCTCCTCATCGAATTTAAAGGTCATGTAGTGGCATCGCTGTAGGAGCTCACGATGCTGGGCCGGGTTGCAATCGCTCAGCGACCACATATGCAGCAACTTGTCCAGTGCCTGATGCTGATACCACTCCAGTACAGCTTTGCGCACGGTGCGACTGAAGGGCGTTTTGCGGTCCAGCAGCTTTTGCACTTGCTTCACGAACTTCATAAACAAGAACAGCTCCTGGGAAGTGCGCACAAACGCAGGGAAATATTTGCGCACCTGTGTGCGCTGCGTTTCATCCGAACACGTAGAAAGGTAAACGGCCAAGATGAGTATCGCCTCATCGTGTCGGGGCAAGTACTGATCATTGGATGCATCGAGAACGTCTCTCAGGAACTCGATCAGCTTCGATTCGTTCACTTTGTCGCACAGCTCACGCAATGCCTCAAAGTGGGCTTCCACAGTCAGATCAAAACTTGTGGGTGCATAAACTGGCTGCTTGATACTGCCCAGGTAGCAAAAACGGCGCAGTTTATCAATGGCCGAAGGAGCAACTGTTTGTCGTAGGAAAAATATGTATGTACATATATATATAAATAAAGCAAACAAACGAAAACACACTTTAATATATGTATATGCATGTGTGCAAGTGCATACACACATAGATATATACATAAGAGTTTGAGTACGTACTGTGCGACATTGTGCCCTCTTCTGCCGACTCCAACTCCCGACTGATATTCGAATTCACATCAATTTGTTGACTCGATGCAACTTCTGCTGTCAACAATAATCGTTTCTGCATACTGCTAGGGCCAGAACCACAGCCCTGGTTTATTTTGATGGCCAAAATGGTTATTGAATTGTTGACGCAGGCGTTGCAATTGATATGAACTCGTTGTCTCAACACCCCGCGATTAAAATTTATGATAACGTCAATTTTGCATTTCGAAGTATTTACATTTAATAATTTAAAATATTTATATTTTTCACGACTTGAGAGAAGTGCCAGTTATCGATGGCATCATCACTATCGCATTGGTTTCGTTAGGACGATTCTCATTACAGGTGCGCAGTAAATGCCGCCATATTCAAATTAGAAAACCTCGCACACAGCTGATTGTTGTTATTATCAAGTGCTATCGATATGTTTGTTGTTCGATTACTGTGCTCGTAGCAAATTAAATGAGATATTTAAATAAACAAGCAAATAATAGAGATAATAAAAAATGTGTCATATATTGTAAAAACAATGTTTTTTTTTTTATATAATGCGTATATCACAAATTATTGATATAAGCTATTATCACTTTGATAAGATGGTACGACATTGAAGAATCCTTGAATATGGAATAGTTATTATAGGAAAAATGTACAGCTTTTTGCAGTTATCACAAAAGTACCAACTGCTCATTCGCCAAAAATTTAATATTTGTTTAATGAAATGTTTTCATCGATATTACAGTGTTACCGATAGGTAATATCGATAAGAGTACAGCAGTAATTCAGTGTTTTGCCGGCGCGCATGTTCTCTAGTTTTACAACGTTTTGTTTTCGTTAAGCAATTCTGTGTTTCCAGCGCCTTGGCCATTGCCATGTTGCGTACACACCTCTTCCAAAATGTGCGCCTGCAGTTTCAATTAAGACGCGTTGCAGTTGGAGTTGCCATTGCACCGCCAACGGCACGTGGATGTCTGCATTATGCAATGCCAATGATCAGCAGGACAATAATGCCGGCACTGCAGCCACTTGCAAATAGCTACACGACGGCAGCAACCACACCAGTTGCACGACCCGCACCCTCGCACAAGAAGCGCGTAGCGAAGGCCAGTGACCGCGTGAACACCACCGTCAGTCTCGACGATCTGTGGACGCAGCTTGAGCAACATTATCAGCAGCACAATGTGCTCCGCCAAGAGCATTGCGAGCGTCTGCTGACACTGCTGGAGGTCGCACCCAAGGAACAGCAAAACACACTTACTGCCGAGCAGCTGCACTTTCTGCTGGGCGCCTGTGTGCCGGAGCTGTTGCCAACGCTGAGCAGCAAAGAGCGTGGGGATCTGTTTCGGCGCTTGTGGGCGCAGCTGCTGAAAGTGGAGCAACCATCCATGGCGCACTACTACACCCAGCTACAGATTCTGCACGAGAACCAGCTGCCGTTGACGGACCATCGTGCTCTGCTGGCCGAGATTGCCGCTTACAATGGCGCCGCGGATGCAAGCCTCTACAGCGCCCTGCTGGATGTGGCCGGCGCCAGCGGGAATATGCGACAGGCTACCGAGCTGCTGAGTGACATGCGTGAGCGCAGCTTTCCTCTCTCTGAGCGTAACTTTCAAGCCCTCCTTCTGGGCCATGCTCGCAGCGGAGATCTACCCGGCGTCGAGACGGTCCTTATCAGCATGCGTGCGGCGGGAATAGCGCCCAGTGCCAGCACCCAGGCCCTGTGCTTCGTCGCCTACGTGGAGAACGGCGAGCTGCCCAGGGCGCGCGACCTACTCCGGCAGCACGCGAGTAACTTCAATGCCCCGCAGCTTATACAAATGCTGCGTGCTGTGCTCGCCGCACAGCAGGTGGATGTGCAGCTGATGCAGCAGCTGGTGGCACAGCTGCCCGCAGATTATGTGAACGACATTGACGTGCCGCCGGCCATTAACAGTCTGTGCATCCAGATGCTGTACAGAGATCAGGCAGCGCTGATGATCCAACTAGTCGGAATGCTGCCGGCGCCCAAGTTCAACGATAAGCAAAACATCGATGGATATGCGGCGTACCTGCTACAGGAGCTCTTCCGTGCCCGCACACCCCTCGAGCAGATGCTGCAGTTCGCCCTCCAGCTGCGACAACACGGCCAGAACCCGCGCGCTCTGGAGGTGCTCACGGAGTTGGCGCTGCGTCGTCAACCCTCCATTGCCTTGAGCTGCCTAGAAGCACTGAATGCCGCGGGCGAGCCACTGCGTCCGCACTACTTCTGGCCCCTGCTGCTGCAGCATCACAAGCGCGAAGGCGAGAGGGGCGTGCTCCAGGTGCTGGGCGATATGCAGCGCCTGGGCGTGGAGTGCGATGAGCCGACACTGCGACAATATGTCCTAGCCAATCTCAACCAGACACTGCAGCAGCCCGCGCAAGCGCTGCAGCAGCTAGACGCTGTGGGCGTGCGCCCCTCCCAGGTGCTGGTGCACGTGCTCAGCCAACTGCTGCAGCAGCTTGACCTGCAGGCAGCGCTCGATCTGCTGCAGCGCTACCCGACACGCCTCCAACTGACAACGCTGCTTCAGCCCTTGACTACGCTGGCTGTGCATATGCGTGCGACCAAGCGCTACCAGGCCTTCGCGCAGCTGATCCAGTCGCTGCAGCAGCGATCACTGCAGCGCCAGGATGACTTCGTTGGTGCACTGCTGCTGCAGATGTGCGGGCCACAGATGCGTCTACGCCAGGAGCCGGCAACGCTGTTGCGCTTCCTGCACGAGATGCAGCGTCTGCAGCTGCACATCTCCCCGGCGGCTGCCGAGTCGCTGTTGAGCCTGGGCAGCAACAGCGACACGGACACACGTCAGTCACTGGCCAATACGCTGCAGAAGATGCGCAACGCGGAGCTGCAGCTACCAGCGGATACCGTCTTGGCCGTTGGCGGCTTCATCAAACATCCGCGCGACATGTCGCGAGAAGAGCTCGAGTGCCATCTCATCGAACTGGAGGCCAAGAAGCTGAATACGCGCGGCGTGCTGCGGCGCCTGCTGCAGCTGTGCGTGCGCGACGGCCACTTGGAACGGGCGCTCGAACTGCAGGCCAAGTGCGATGCTTTACGGGTGCAGACCAGCGCTGGGATGCTGGCCGCCATCTTTGACCTGCACATCAAGCTGAAGAACCTGCCACGTGCCCAGCAGAGCCTGCAGCGCCTACAGACCACATATCCAGGTTAATCTTGACTAGATATCAGCGCGTATTCCCAAATGTTAATCATATATATATATATATATATATATATATTTATAGGGTTCCTTGTGGATGAGCACAAGCTGATTGATTACGCAGCTCTGCTCGTGGAGAAGGGTCAGCTGGAAGAGGCCAAGGAACTGCTGCAGCAGCGCGCCGCCCAGCACAAGATCACTGGCGGCGATTATGTCATCAAGAATGTCTGGCAACTGCTCACGAATGTTGCCAAAATGGCTGCAAACAACTCTGCATCCGCGTCGTCATCCCCGACCTCCACACTGGAGATGTTCAACTTTCTACGCAAGCTGGGCTACTGCCAGACGCACAATGCTCTGCTGGGTCCTGTGCTGCGGGAGTGGCTCTATCGCGGCGATTTGGATGGCGCCGTGGCAGAGTTTCAGCGCCTGGCGAAGCGGCACAACCACACGCCGCTGCAGTTCGAGCTGCTGTCGCTGCTGGTGAAGCTGAGCAACGGCGACGAGACGGAGCTGGCGCGTTTTCCGGGCACGACCAAGGAGTCAGCACAGCAGCATCTGGTCACGGTCACGTCGACGGTCAGCCGAGTGCACGGCGCAGCCAATATGAACAGCGCCCTGCTACTGGCACTGGCTGAGTCGGGCACTGAGACGCAGCTGCGTCGGCTGATCATCAATCCCGAGTTTCGGCTCAACCACGAGCTGCTGCTGAAGAACTGCGAGCACCTGGGGCAAGAGGGCGCCGTAAGCACTCTCCTCCGTCTGGCTCGAGGTGTCCGAGGCCTGCAACGCACCATTGACGAGCAGCGCATCTACGACATGCTACTCTCCCAGTTCACCAAGACCAACAACTACGAAGGCGCCCTCGATCTCTACGAGCGCCTGGAGGCCGACGACGAGCTGAAGGTCTCCCAGGAGTTCATTCGTAATCTGGTCAAGCTGCTGCAGCTGAATAATATAGAGATTCCCAGTAGCATTGCCATGCGTGCTCAGATTAGATAGGATCACATTTTTATATAGATACACTTAAAATCTTCATGCTGTTATTGTTAATATATTTTTTTCTAATAACATAAGTAAATAAATAAAATGTATATTTTAAGTACATATTAACAAAATATGTATATTCGTGTGTGCATATTCAAATAATTGAACTGCCCGCGCACGAATATTGTTAATCGTTAATCGATATTGGAATATGCCATCACGTATGTAAATGCTGGATAAGTACCGTTTGTTGATTTATGGAATTTTAATGTGTGTGCGTGTGAGTGCCTTCCAGATTATAAAACACATCATCTATGTTCACTCGATCAAGTCAATTTGATATGTCTTACTTTGTATCAAACAATGACAACCATTCGGAGTTTAAGTGGATTCAACAGACGTCTGGAAGCTGCAGAGCATAAGCTAATTGTCCTGGAGTTTTATGCTACCTGGTCCGCCCCATGCAAAGACATCGATGAGGCGGTTAAAGCACTCGCCCGCCAAAATGTAGACAAGGCGGAAGTCATACAAATAAATGTTGACAAATTTGAGTACTTGGTGGACACATACAGGGTGCGCAGCAAGCCAACCTTTGTGTTCATCAAGAACAAGCGGAATATATACCGCGTCATCGGCGCCGACGAGGAGAAACTGAAGCACACGTTATTCGAGCTCTGCAAATGAATGGGACACCTTACGACGCTGGCGTCGCAGCAACCTTTTATTATGTGTATGTCTCCGTATGTATGTATGTATGTTTATTGTAACTGTATAACATTTAAGTACCAACCTGATATAGTTTAGTGCAGACAATAGTAACTTTGAAAAGTTGTGACTCGACTAAATATTAATAAACAAATGATATATGCATTATTTATTGAGATATCTACTTACGTATGCCTACATACATATGTACATACATATGTATATACATATGCACATTTTTAAAAATATATATATGTATATGCTCTTAAGGGCTTCTTAGTTTAGTTTATAGAATAACACATGTGTTCTATTGCAGATCAGAAAAATTATTAAGTCTTTGGGCTGCTAAAAGTCTGATAAATGCGACCGAAACAGATTTTTTAATTGTAAATTAAATGTGCGCGGTAGTTTTGCGGCGATTTTATCGATAGAGCAGTAGTGGTTTTATTATCGATTTGCCTATCGTTCACTAGTGCAGCACTAATTCAGTGCTTAACCGGCGCGCATATTCTATCGCAATATGATTTGTTCTTTTCATAGATTGAGTGTTAGAGAACATTGCTTTTCTCTTTTTCTACAATGTACACTCATTGTTTTCGTTGCAATGGGCTAGAGCTAGAGCTACCGTTCCAGCTCCAATGGACCGTAAGCTGAAATGGAAACCATTAGAAGAGCAGGATAATCTGTGAAGGCAATCGGAGCAGGAGCTGGCCAATAGAGCGAGGTCCACGAAATGCTGCCGTCACAACACTTTAAAGCGCCTTCATGCCGTCGAGGAGCTGAAGTCTGGAATTCATAAGTAATCATATATGCTATATATGCTTAGATGAGAATCGTGAAGATACTATTTGAGTTGCTCTGCTAACAACTGTATTCCTGTTCATTGTAGCCACTAACTGCCTCATGATGTGCCGGGATATCCATGATATTAGAATTTTTATTAACAACGATCGATGCACATGTGTCGGAGCTCAACCTATGCAATTAACTTTTGACTAACTTCGCCTGCTGCTAGAAGAAGGCCACGATCGACATGGCTGTGTTGAGCTCGGATTTAATACGGGTCTAGTCTAAGCTAGTCTAATTAGCTATCTGAACAGTGCTACATAACTTGGCGCCTACTGCGGTTATTTCTAGCTAACACAAATGTACATCATATTTTTCGTAGTCTCAAAGTGTGCTGCGCTTCTAGTTTCTGTTAGCATATAAGTAATCATCGACCAGGCCTTGCATCCATTTAATATCTCAGTTCGTATGTCACAACACACAGCAATTTAAAATACGTAGATGTATAAGTACGTAGACACACTATTTATATCAAACGTACTAATTTAGAAACCATTTAGGGAAGCACTTTGTAGAGATTAAGTTTTAGTGGAATTGGATATCCGCCGTGTCATCGTACAAGTAACAACAACATTATGGACTGTCAGGACAAAGGCCCTGCAGAGGAGCCTCCCAGAGCTGGGGAGAAGACCACAGGCATTACCACATCTATGACGACTGAATCGGCATCGATCGAAGAACTCTTTGAAATCATACGCGAAGCCCCCATTGGGGACAGACACGAGCCGACAGCTAGTGTCAGTGAGCAAACCATTACCATGCGTGAAAGCGAGGAGCCAACGGCAAGCTCCTCTCTCACCCATCCCTCGGTCGATGCCCCAA
>NW_022046915.1:0-14313 GCF_001654015.2 Drosophila navojoa
TTTTTTTTTTTTTTTTTTTTTTTTTTTTTTTTTTTTTTTTTTTTTTTTTTTGACAGGTGTCTGTTGTCCTTTGGCTGTTGTCTCTGTCGTTCCGTTGTTTCGTTTGTCTGTTTGTTATTTTTATGTTGTTTGCCGTTTGTCGTTGTTGTTGTTGTTGTTGCTTTGTGTGTGTTTTTCTTTTTTTTTTTTGTAATTTAGCTGCCAGTTGAATTTTCCCCGATTTACTGAATGACTTTTTGGCTGCGACGCTGTTATCGTCGCCCGTTTGTCTACTTTGCTTTTCGGCAGCAATTGACACGCGATACGAGAACCGAGAACCAACCCCCTGCCACCCCTTGCCAACCATCTCTCTCTCTCTCTCTCTGTCTCTTTGGTTAACTTTTAGCATCTGTTTAGCAGCTGCTCTGACGACGCGCTGAAAATCGCAAACAAAACTTGAACTTGCGATACTTCAATGCTCGCCCATAAAGTGAGAAGGGGTATATAGGGTGTATAGATAGGTAGGTAGCTGGTACTTGGTGTCTATAGGGTACAAGCTAGATAGAGTTTAGATGGGAGACGCTAGAGAAAGTCAAGTCGAGGTAGCTTCGGACAACTTGCGATTCGAATCAAGAGTCAAAGTCAAGGCTAGAAGTATTTGTATGGAGTCAAAGCTAATTGATTCTACTCCAAGGTCAACTTGATTGAATGGGTAACTGGGTTACAAGTCAAGACCTCAACAGCTGTATATATTATAGTAGAATCTGGTTATAGCGACACTCAAGGGATCGACGATTTTACGTCGCTATACCCGGTGGACGTTTTAACCAGAAGGTTTCTTTCATATGAGTGTGTATGGGGACCAGCCAAGACCTCGAATTTTCGTCGACATAACTGGTTGGACGCTTTAAGCGGAGTCGTTATAACCGGATTCTACTGTATTTAAGTGTTTCAGGTCTTAAAATGTCTGAAACGCTTTTATTTCTAAGCATATAACTTAGGTGATATTCAGTTAAGATATGATTAGAATTTTAAGATATGATTAAATTAGAAAATCCTAAAGAGCTCACCATTCCATTCCATTTACTTAATTTGCTAGAGCTGATGAATTCTTAGGACATCTTGCTATTCAGCTCTGCTAGAAGCTGGGAATGAACTGTAAGCGAGCATTACGATGCCATATACTTATAGACCCTGGAATACATATCGAAAACGGATAAATAGGGTATATCGATTTAGCTTCTAATTCTGTAAGAGGAGACATGATTGAAATCCTTAAAGTATTCTGCAATAAATTGGCAGGATCGTGTCGAACCAGCTCTAAATTCGAAGCAGATCAGACACATATATGTGACATATATCTGACAGTCGATCAGTTGGATAGAAGTTTATAAGAATAAGATTCCTGTAAACATAGCTTCTTCTATGGCAGAGATCCAGCACAGAGGCAAAAGCTCTGCAAATTCAACGCCAGCAGCAGCTGCTAGTCGTGCATACCCCTCACTCACCCTTTGGCTGAAATGCTAATGCGGCTGTTGTTTGGGACTGAGTCAGTGCTTAACCTGTTGACAGCAGCAATCGCTTTAGTTGAGCTCTCCTGTCACATGTCCTGCCCAGAGCCCGAGTCCGAACCGGAGCTGGAGCTGGAGCAGGAGCTGGAGCCGTAGCCGGAACAAAAGCTGCCTGGCAGTCTGGGCGTGCAGCTTGACTTTGAGGTCAGCTAAAACCCTTTTAGCGCATTTCATTAACGGAACTTCTCGACTCTTTACATATATATATATATGTATATGTATACATAATCATTTTTTTTGGTGGGGCCAACTCGTGGTTCACCTTTTTTTAAGGACTTTAAGGACTCTGCTGTTGTTGTTTTTTTTTTTTTTATATATTTTTTTTTATTACTTGGCTCATTTGGCATGCAGCAAGTTGAACGTGAATATTTTTTAATGCGTCGGTTTACTTGCTGATGAAGTGGCTCAAATTGCGACCAGTTGCGGGGTGGGGCTTTTGGCAAAGGTGGGGTAACGGTAACTCTACCACATCCGCTTGCTTAACTCTTGAACAGCTACTGGAGAGGTCGCTGTAATTGCATTTTTATTACTCTTCTGGCAGCCACCCACGACAGTTTGTTAAGTGCTGCACAAAATGAGTGAGCGGGGCGTGCACGACTAGCCGATATCCTGGACAGACAAAAGCAACAGACATTTGACTGTTGCTCATCCAGTGCGATTGCCCACAGAAGTAGGCAACACTTTTGCACTTCGTCTCTTTCCAAATAAGACTTTTGGTAAATTGACCAAATGTTTTCTATCATAACTTTTGTACTTCTTAGCCGATTTCGATGAAATTTTCAGCCATGAATCTTTATATTCCACGTAATATACATGCTATTTCAAAAACTACCCGAACTGTATTCTTTTTGCCAAGTTTCAATATATAATAAAAAAAAACTTAAATCATATTAAGTAAATAGCTAAAAAAAATACCCTATAATGAAACCCTTATACCCTGCATGCCTGCTTTCATTATGCTGAGGGTATTCCAAAAGCGGCGTGGCAGCTGGGTAGCTGCGGCTACTTCGAAAAAAAAGACACAAAAAAAGGGTTCACAACTGCAAAATTCATCATCAAAGGTGTAAAAACTTTTAATATGTTTAATTTTCCACCTATTTTCTTAGCCGCGCCCACTTAAGGGCGGTCGTCCCTGTACACTTCCCCCCCTTGGACGGTGCGGCACCTGCAAGTCGACAACCGCACGCAGATTTAGTTATGCAACAAACATCCACGGCATCGTTCAAAATAAGCAAGAAAATAGGCATTAAGCAGGAAGCGCAACGACGGGAAGAAGCCGAGGCTAAAGCATAAAATGATATAAAAATATGGATATAAAAAAATTGAAAGAAACAAAAAAAAAAAAAAAAGACACAAGTCGCGAGGACGCAGCTGGGGAGCAGTCCTTGAAATGCTTTTGCCCACTTTTGAATAATTTTAACCCAAATAAAAAATGATGTGAATTCCTAATTAGGCGCAAGTAACAACAACAACAACAACAACAAGCGACATGCAACAACAAGAGGAGAAAATCAGCGCCGTTTGTTCAGCCAAACAAATAAGATAAACGTGTTTACCCAGGCCAAAGCAAACAACGCATCCTTGATACCCTATAAAAAGCAACAGTTGGTTGACTTTAGCCTCAGTGTCATATGGGTCTGTGTGTCTGTCTGCTCATCTCTTGTGTCTGCTAGAGATCTGAAATCTCGATCTATGTTGGAGGCCTTCACTGCTGAAGTCTTAAGTGTCATGTGTACGCTGGGGGCGTGGCAAGTCAGTTGTATATTCACATCTGTGACTCTATTATTCATCATTAAAGGGGTTCTATTCTATTACATTCGAATTCTTTTTTTCTAAGAAACTGCTCTATAAACAGCAATTCCTTTATATATTTGCTATAGTTTTCAAGTTATCTGATGAGCTCGTACGATATTTAGTACCGTATACTGATACTTATCAGATATGCATATGAAGTACTTCAAGGGATTCATTATATATGTAGATAAGTGAATGTGGTATGTGATATATAAAGTTCTTATCAAAATTGATCTATATTAATCTATATTAATATAATCTATGTTTATATACAATTGTATAGCTTATAGAGTAACAAATGTTTATACTAGAATTACATTTCAAAATTAAATAGGGTTCTCCTATGTCAACTATATCAAAAGTAGCGATCTTTTAGCTAGAAGAGGCATGGCAGAGATTCTCCCCTAAGAGAGACGATTTCAGATTGATGAGCCTACATAGATTGAATTCTATGCTAGAGGGAAACTTCAGCTAGAGAAAGTTTTTCTCTAATATAACTGAGCGACACGATGGATTCAACAAAATAGATGCAACTGATCCAGTGTATACCTATATCTATATATAAGATATCGATAAATATTTATATATATGCATAATGCATAGCGACTTTCCGAAACCCTTATACAACCATAGAATGTAAAAGTCTATGTAAATCGTAAGGTAATCCTAGTCAAGTAGCTTCTTTTTCTCTCTTCGCATACTCTCTCCATATGCCATAGCTAATATACCCTTTTGTTTGCGCCCAGAGTATGGCGTTAAAAGAAAAGAACTGTAGCAAAACCATAAAAAAAGAAGGAAGAAGAAGAAGAAAAAAAGAAATAAGGACAACAAAAAATAGCCGGAATTTTTTGGCATTATGATGATGATGGCTAAATGCCACGACTGTCAGTGCCACATGGGAATCGAGTGAGAGGGAGAGTGGCTGGGGCTGGGCGAGGGCGAGGGCGCGGGCGATTGAGATTGAGATTGGAACTGGCCCACGGCCATGGTTGACTAGTTAAAATGCAAGGATTTGAGCATTGGCCCCACTGCAAATGATGTCGCACGTCAGAGTCCTCTCTGCCAGCATTGACAAATTGATATTTGCATTTAAATTGAAAATTTACATTTGTTGCTCTCTCGCATCGAGTGGCGCGCGGGACTGGTGCGGGGGGCGCGGTTGAGCAGGCGTGGCAGTGCCTTGTGGTCACAGTGGTGTAATTCACATTAAATACCGCATTTTTCTTATTTCTCGCGCAGAGCCGCCGTCCAACGCCTTTAACGACAATTGGACGTCTCTTCATGCGCTTGACATTCGACATTAATACCCAGAGCGAGTGAGAGTGAGAGAGAGACAGGGAGAGGGAGAGGGAGAGAATGGGCCTAGTTTGGGGGAAAGGCGACTGCAATTTGCATTTATGAAATAACATTTTCCTTCTTCCTTATTCCATTTCCCATTTTTATTTCATTTTATTTTTTTTGTGACTTTTTATTTTCTTGGCACAAAGCACTCGTTAGCTGCTAAGGGGGGCATATGCCTTGAATCTGTCTCCCACTCTCTCCCACTCTCCCTCTCCCTCTCCCTCTCTCTCTCTCTCTCTCATATCAGTTATCTTGCTGCAATCAATCAAGTTTCTTCACATGCACAGCCAAAGGATTTCGCAACTGGACGCAATCAACATACACCTCAGCTACCTCTCTCCCTCGCTCCGTCGCCTGCTGTCTCTGTCTAACTCTCTTTCATTTACCTTTCTGCTTCCCTGGCTGCGCGGCACGTCATAAATATCAATGAGCTTGAGCTTGGCATTTGCTTTTGCTTTCTGCTTTTTCGCTCTTTGTCTTTAAGCTATCCATGCGCGTGTTTACCCTATACTTGGGTGGCTCATGGGGTAGGCCTGGCTGAAGGACTCGCATAGATCTGAGCTGGTCGTTGAGCTGATCTACTCAGGTCTTTCTAGCCATTCGTCTGTCTGTTCTTCCTTCTCTCAATCTCTGTCTACCTCTGTGAGTCTACATGATCAGATGATGTCTAAATCACTCTCTCTCTCTCTCTCTCTCTCTCCCTCTCTCTGTATATACAATATATATCTGTATTTTTCTATATGTTCTTCGATTTCGTTCTTTTGGGCAGCCTTTGGATCTCTCTTCAGGCATAGGGACTTCTCTCTATCTCTGTCTTTTTCTATAATTTTATCGATTTATTTTTCCCTCTTTTTTTTCTCTCTTTGACTCTCTCTCTCTCTCTGTAAGTTTCTCTAACATAGTCTCCCCCACTATCACTGTCTCTTTCCTTTTTTTTGTTCCATCATTTTCTCTCTTTCTCTCTCTCTCTCTCTCACTGCAATATCCCTGTTCTGTGCAATCTCCTTCTATCGCAATCTCTCTTTGTTACTTTCTCTGCTTTTCTCCCTCTCGCTCTACTTCTATCTCTCTCTAGTTCTCAATTCTTTGCATACTTTTCCTCCCCATCCATTATCGCTCAGGTGTGTACGGGGTATCTGCTAGTCGTGCAACGTATCACATTGCCGAAAAACTTCAACATATTCATAAATTTTGCAGTTTGTTTAAACAAATTTGCTGCTATACGTTCATTTTTTCATGCTCCGTCCGTTATTATTTATTTGCGTGAGTGGGCGGGCGGGTGATGAGGGGCGGCTGGTGGGCTGCTTGGCTGCTTGGCTGAGTGGGCATTCAGTGGCAAGTTGCAAAGTTCGTTGCTTGATTGGATGTGGCTGTGCGTCGAGTCTTGCCGGGAATGCGGGTGCCGCCTGCTCGGGCGACGTCTCCGGCTGCTGCTCCGGCGACGTTGACGTAAAAAAGGGTTGCCATGCAAAACAAAACAGCGGACTACCTGCACTCAACCCCCCGCCCCCGCCCCTTCTGGCCGCCTTGGCCCCTTAAACAAATGTGAAGTCGCTCAAACACACGTATGCGGGTTACTTGGGTGCCAATAGCCATGCCGGTGTGTGTGTGTGTGTGTGTGTGAGGCCAGCTAAGGCTAGCTGAAGTGGCAGGCGGTGGAGGGGTGGGGAGGGGGGTTCACTGTGCCTGCGGGTCACAGCGCTCTGTAATGGTGATAAAATATGCTCAAATTTGCCAAAATATGGAAAAGGTACAAAAAGTCCGCAACACGCCCGCCGGGCGACCAAACGCAAAACCAAATAATAATACATATGCATACACAAATACATGTACATAATATACATATATTGAAATCAAGTGGCGTCCACTCCCACACACTCACAGCCTACCCTCCCCGCCCTCCCGCAAGGAATCTCAGCGAAATGAAAATAAATGTGTTCGCTAAAACGTAACGATTGATTTTCACAGCACTTGCTGCAGTCGAACGGACTCCCCCTGACAGTGCCCACCACCCCCACCCCTGCCACTGCCACTGCCCCACCCACACTGTGCCACACTCCTCAACTCCAGTTTTGAGCATTTGTATTCATACGAAACTAAAATAAAATCAAATTTTAGCTAGAAAAGCATACAAATGTGTGAGGAGCAATGGCGGAACGAGTTGAAGCGACTGCCACATGCCCGCTCGTTGACCCAATAAGAGCTGCAGCATAGCAATGGGTGTAACACTGAGGCAGCTGGGCTGTGCCTGAGAGCGAGCTAGAATGATAGATGGCGAGTTACCCTGTAGCCATAGTCGGCCAATCGAGTGTTCTAAGCTATGAATTATCGATAACTGGAGTTAAGCAACTGTTATGAATTATCGATAACTGAAGCTAAGCAACTGTTATGAATTATCGATAGCTGGAGTGAAGCAACTGTTATGAATTATCGAGCAACTATTATGAATTAATGATAACTGAAGTTAAGCCACTATTATGAGTTATCGATAACTGAAGCTAAACAACTGTTATATATGATCGGTAGCTGAAGTTAGGCAACTGTTGTGAATGATCGATAGCTGGAGTGAAGCAACTGCTATGAATGATCGATCGATAACTGGAGTTAGGTAACTGTTATAAATGATCGATAGCTGAAGTTGAGCAACTGTTATGAATTATCGATAACTGGAGTTAGGTAACTGTTATAAATGATCGATAGCTGAAGTTGAGCAACTGTTATGAATTATCGATAGCTGAAGTTAAGCAACTGCTATGAATGATCGATGACGGAAAATAAGCAATTGCAATGAATTATCGATAACTGGAGTGTAGCAACTGTTATGAACTATCGATAACTTATCGATATATAGTATTTTGAATATGAATTATCATACGCCAGTCTACGCTCAGAGACAAAATGAACTTCTTAGTTTATGGTGGCTCTTCTCGTGATATTATGAAATATCTAGAGGAAGCTTTTAATAAAGTGAAGTGAAGTGAAGTGAAGATGTGAAGTGAAGTGTAAGCCTATGCCCAGATGATATCTATATGAGGCGGACTGGCTCAAAACAAATCTTAAAGCAGAACCAGCAAACTACTTTCCGCTTCAAGCGCAGCCAACGCAGTTAAGGCGATCATATGATATATCAGTTAGATATGGAGATTTCATAGTGCCTAGGTAATATCTCGAAATATTCAGAGTTTTATTGCCTTAGAGCTCTTAGCTCTGTTAGCAACTCTGTTTGTCATAGAGTTTGAAGCTCGCTCTTAAATCGGTTTACCTCGGCTTCCATATCCGAGATAGCTTTAGATTGAGTTCCTCTACTTCCGTATGCCACGCCCAAAAGTAGGCGTCGCTTTGACCTCGAATGGCTCAAGCCAATATGCTCAGTTTGTTTCTCTAACGAGCGAGCATTAAAATATTTATTGTGAAATGGAATTTGTGCCCAACTAGGCGTGGCTGGGCTCGGAGGCGGCTTTCATTCTTTCCTTGGCTGTTTTTTCGCGTCTGCGGGCGTCATGTTGGCCAAGTTATGTCCGTCCTGGCTGGCTGACTGGCTGGCCCTCTGGTCTCTTTGGCTGGCCGTTCACTTGCTCTGGTCATTCATGTGTGTCAAAATGGCAAACTGAATTTGTATTCAAACATTCAAATCCACACACACACACACATTTGGCAAGGCCTGCGTCGCACATGCGTTAATATTTCCGTTCGTTGTGTCAGCGGGCCATAAAAAAAACATATATAAATCTATATATATATATATTTTTTATATTACACACACACACACACACACAATTGTCACGCATTGAATTATTTTGTAAAAAATAAAAAATATTTGTATGTACGCGTGTATAAAAAAAATTTGCATTTTATTCAATTTTTTCTTGTGTTGCCCTCACTGCCACGCCCCTGGCCAGCGCTAGCCATTCGCATTGTTCTGGTTATTTACGAGTTTGTTAAGTGCGCACATTCAGCGCTAGCTGGACCGAAACCCAGCCCCAGTCCCCGCCTCCTTGACCCAACGCCTTCCCCTGCCGCCCCTCTCTTTACTTTGCTCGCATCCTTCTTCCGCTTTCACTCTCCACGCTCCATTGAGCCGCCTTCTGGAACTGAGTTGAGCTGAGACCCGCATATAGCTAAGCAATTTGTTGCTGTTGTTGTTGTTACTGTTATTGTTGTTAATCAAATGGCCCAAAAAGCAGTTCTCATATATTCAATGGGCCAGCATTAAATGCAAATGTTAATCGAATTTTTATTCGTAATCCATTTTATGTTCGCATTAAGAAAACACTATGAATAAGATATGAAAATGTAACCATATCTATCTATATGTATAGCTATATTTGACATAGAATTTTACAGTTATGTTTTCAGCAGAAAAGTTTTAGTCTTCAATATCTGTTTAAGATCTTCTCAGACTTTGACTCGAGACAGAGACTGGGAAAGCGGGTAATTGGGAATGTATAATGAAATATGTAAGTGCTTGATGGGGGCGTGGCAGAGATCGTAAAGAATTTTGATATAAAAACAGCCAAGAAAATCCTTATGAAAGCAAGTTAGGATTATACTTCTATTATATATTTCTCATAGATCTATCCTCAATCTATTCCCATGTTAAATGATTTCCCTCTCATTCCAATTCTCTAGGAAATCATTGTCAAAGCAAGTTGGCATTATACCATATATCATATCTATCTTAAATCTATTCCTATGCTAATTGATTCCCCTCTCAATCCAAGTCTCTATAATATGAAATATGTTCCTTAGACTGAGCGAGAATTCAAGCAAATTGCCTTGAGGAAAATGTGATTTAAGCTGAAATCGAACTTGTTTTCGCTCTTCTTCTTCAGTCTCATATGGCTGAGGAGTTGCTTCAGTTGGCCAAGTCATAAAAACGTTTCCGTTTGCTTCTAATACATGTTTAATCCCACGCTGGTGCCTAAAGCTCAATCGACTTGGCGTGACTAAACGGCCTAAACGGCTTGGGGATTTGCCAGAGGAATGCGGGAGGAGGAGAAGGGGCTCGGGCGCTGGGCTCTGCAATGCGACGACCTTGTTGCATGCCAATATTAATAATAACAATGAGCAATAAAGCCTATTAGAGCCGGCACACATTTGCCCATTAATGTAATACATTGATTTCTCTCCGTCTCTCTCGCTCTCTCTCTGTGTTAGACGCGGGTCTGACGACCCTCACCTGGACTGAACTGACTGTCAGCAAGGGTTATGCTGATGTCGACCTAATCAATTCGATGGCATCGAAACAAGCAGGAGAAGCCTGCATTTTGTGACTTTGCGTGTTGTCACGTTATAAAAATCACTGATCCACGGCACCCCCGGCTGCCCCGCGCCCCTAGGGCGACTACAGCCCTAGCCCCAGACTGTCTTACCCCTGAAGGGAATGCTCTATTAGGTTGGGGCTCGTTTGTTTCGCAAGGGTTTGTTGATCCTCGGCGGTGCCCCTGCCCCTGCCCCTGCTCCTGCCTCTGCCCCTAGCCCTGCCCCAGCCCCTACCCTAGCCCGCCATGACCCCTTGCCAGCGTTGCCTGTGTGCTCATGTTATTAATAAATCGTGAACCCTTTGACTAGCCGAAGGCAGCAAGAGCTGCGTGTGTGTGTATGTGTGTGTGTGTGTTAAAATGCCTTCCTGTTGCGGAAACGGAAACGCATTGCCGACAGAGTTGCTAGCGCGCGTATATATAATCGATTAATTCGATATAGATTGAATTTATGGCGCTGCAGTGCCCAATAAAACGTGTACCCCTTCGCCCTCGCTCACCCCTACCCTCCCCCCGCGGAAAATTAGCATTTTCTTTGCTGTTTGCCGAAGACATTGGAAATGGGAATCAAGAGCTGAAGGGTTTCGCTAAAATGTATGTAACAAGCAGCAGGAGGCGTGGTAGACTCCATCGAGTTCATATATTCCATATTCCAGCAGTTGGGGACGATCTAGTTTTGAAAACTACAGGAGCTGGGAAATTTAACGTAAATTTGGGCTTACCTAGAGCAGCTGCAGTTCAAAATATGTAATTTCATTTATAACTTTTTAGAATTTCCTAAAAAATTTCAAAATTGTTATTGACCTGGCTGAGCATATCTCTCACATTTTGTAGTTGTAGTTCCTTGTTTAGCTTATGCAACTCTGATATATCTTAACTTTAAGGCATTTACTAAGTTACAATTGGAGTCAAAATCAAGAAAAAACTTTTCGTAAGCTTAGTTAAGGATGCATTATGATTTACTTTAGAATTTCATTTCAGTCTGTAGAGGCACGCAGAAGTTATTACAGAAAAATCTCTGGTCAATCGACAAAATATTCTGTGGTAATTCGCATTGGGCGCTCTTCAAGTTCCCTCTAGATCATACATTGAAGTCTAGGCAGTCTTTTGGGAAGACTCTAATGAAATTTTAGCAGGGAATAAGTGGAATACTATAATGGAATCTAAAAGGGAATACCATAGTGGAATCCTAGACGGGAATAAAGGAAATACTTTAATTGAATCCTACACGGGAATACTATAATGGAGTCCTAAACGAAATAAAGGGAATACTATAATGGAATCTGAATGGGAATACCATAGTGGAGACCTAGAACGAAATAAAGGGAATACTTTAAAGGTGTTCTGGAAAGGAATAGAGGGTATACTATAATGAAATCCTAAAAGGGAATACTATAGTGGAGAAGGGAATAAATGAAATATTATAATGAAGTTTAGGACGGGAACAAAGGGTATACCATAATGGAAACCTAAAAGGGAACACCATAGTGGAGTTCTAGAAGCAAATAAAGGGAATACCATAATGGAATCCTACATGGGAATTTTAAAGTGGAATCAAAAAGGGAATAAAGGGAATAATATGATGGAATATTTAAAGAGAATACTAAAAGGGAATAAAGGCAATATTATAATGGAGTCATAAAGGAAATAGAGATAATACTATAATGGAGTCATAGAGGAAATGGAATCCTAAAAGGGAATAAAGGGAATACTATAGTGGAATCTTTAAAGGGAATACTATAATGAAAGGAAAGGGAATATTATAATGGAGCCTTAAAAGAGAGAGGGAATACTATAGTGGAATCCTTAAAGGGAATACTATAATGAAAGGAAAGGTAAAACTATAATGGAGCCTTAAAAGGGAATAAAGGGAATATTATAATGGAATTCTGGAAGAAAATCAGATTTTCTATCGAGTCCTACTAGCAGTCTTACATTTGGTTCAGGCTAGAAAAAAGAGATCAGGGGATGAAATATTCCTTTAGATGTTCTTCAAGTAGAACACTTGTTGTCTAATCCTTTAGTGATGAAGATGCCAGATGATTCGCATCTTGAAGGGAAAATTGATCTTTATGACCCGCAAGGCTCTGCCCTTGTCTATGCATGAGCAGCGTGGTAAGCTGGACGAAGACTTGACTTGACTTGACTGCCAGGGTATCTATTAGTCGGGCACTGCCGCATGACGCGCTCGAAGTTGTTTTGTTTTGATGAGAGTTGCCTTAGTGCTTAGGCCGTTGCACCTGCCCTACGACAATGAACTCTACGAAACTTAAAGACCTAAAAAACGTGAACAACAGGCTGAGGAAGAGCGAGAGCCAGAGAGTGTTGGAGCGAGCGAGAGAGCTAGAGAAATTAAAGTAAAAGTCGCGAAAAGTTTTTGAAGAACTTTCGCCGGTTGAAAAACTTTTTTTTTTTCATTCTCTTTTTTTTTTTTTTTTTGCGAGCGGCCATAATTGAAAATTTGTTTTTCCCAGCAAATGTTTAGGCAAGTTTTTCCCTTTTCTTCCTGGTTTGGTGTTGTTGTTGTTGTTGTTGTGGATGTATTTCTGGACGGGCTTTAAGTGCTGCTTTAAAGGCAGGCAATGCTGATTAATTAATTGGGCATTGAAAGCCGGCGCCAATATCAATCGGAGCTGGAGCAAGTCGCAGGGGGTGGGGGAGCATTTTTTTGGTGCAGTTCAATGAAGCAGCGTTTAGTTGTCTTTGATGGATTGCAAAAAGGTATTTTATATAATATGTAACCAGGGCCAAAGGCACCTAAAGCACCAGCCAGGCGCACATATGTATATGCGAACCTAGCGCACTCTCTCTCGCTCTCTCTCTCTATCTCTCTCTGTATATGCACATGTATATCTGTAAATATATATATGTGTATGTGTATATAGAGGGAGAGATATATAGATATATAGAGGTATAGTCGGAGCTTATATATTTAGCAAGTGAAAACCTGTGCGAGCGAGAGCCAGCCAGGGCCCGAGCGAGAAAGCTAGCCAGCCGAGTGAGTGAGTGAGTGAGAGAGAGTTAGAGTGAGGGACTTAGAGTGAGCGAGCGAGGGCGCTCGAGAGGCGCAAGCGTTGGTGCTAGCCGCAGCTGCTGCTCGCACCGCCTCCCAATGGGAAAACCATGGAGGCGGCGCTCGCAGCCCGACCAAAGCAAGTAAAACAAAAACCGAACGGAAGAAGGAAAAAAAAAAAAACAAATGTGGGAAGTCCTTTGGCATTGCCTTAGCCCCAAAAGCAGCGGCAGCCAACTGCAGCGCATGCGTCGCATATCCCACGCGCCGAGGGTTAGTCCGAAAAAACCTCAACCGAACTGAACTGAACTGAAGGGAAGTGAAGTGAAGTGAGCTCTGACTGTGCTACTAGGTGCTACTTAATGTGGAGCTTTCGGAATGCGGCGCTCAGTGGCGCACGGACCGGCAATGGGGCCAGTGCCAGCTGACGAAAGGCCGAAGGAAGCGAAGAGCTGAGCCAAAACCTAGAGCAGCGAACGAGACCAAGACCAAGAACAAGTCAAAGTCCGAGTTCGAGTTCGAGTTCGAGTCGAGCCAAAGTTTTGGGTGGGCGGCAATAGAGAAGGAAAGAGAATTCCAATTTGAAATTCGTATTTGCAGGTTTGGCCAGAACAAGGGGATGAATAATTAGATTTCTCAGTCCGACGGCCTAATTTCATTGTTTTTACAGTCATTTCGAATGATTTTCTTTTCACTTTTGAGCGCTGCGCGTCGGGGGGTTTCTTCATTTCATTTGTTGTTGTTATTTTTGTCCAGATTCTACTTTTATTTTTTATATTTTTTCTGTGTGTTGTTTTTCTGTTTCTTATTAAGTTGAGCGACAGTTGTTTTCATTATTTTTATTGTTACCCCTGAGCGAGGCCTCCGACCCCCGCGCCGCGCAGCGCAGCGCATGTAAATCAAAACTGACTAATGGCATGCGAAAAACAATAAAAGCCCTAAATGAAATAATGAGCCGAAGAGAAGTAGCCGAAGAGGCGGCCAGGCCTGGGGGAGTGATTGCAACTGTGGCTGGGGCCGGGTAGAGCTAGGGGCTGGGGGCTGGGGGCTGGGGGCATTATTATATTCGTATTGTTATGAAGCAGATCTAGCGATTCGCCAGTCGACAGCTGGGGCACCTTATCGGCTGGGCCTGGATTGATATTGATGTGGGTAGAGCGCTGGTCAAGTATTTTTAATGTGATTATCTTGTAGCGTGCATGTCGCATGTGTCCAGACTTGAGTGGAGGCGAGCCCAAAAGTCCACGAGTCCTGGACTCTGAGAGTCCCAGAGTACCAAGGTCCGAGTGTCCGAGTGTCCGAGTGCTCAAGTCCAATCTGATTGGTTTGGGGTGGGGCGGGGGTGGGGGGGGGG